>NJRP01000303.1:214394-234127 GCA_003063835.1 Aphaenogaster floridana
GTCTTTTCAACGTTTTGAAATGTCGTCATCGGTCCGTGACATTAGTATGTCATTTTTTCGTCATTTTCACGTCATTTCATTCGTCATGTTTGGTCATCATATGACCAAATTTTGACGTCATTTTGACGTAGGTGTGCTACCTGGGTTTGTTACTTACTGAAAATTGAACTAGGACAGAACGACGCTGGTGTGCACCCGAATAAAGTTTTTGAATGTAGCTCTTGCAAATAAGCTCGGATATGACTCGGACTATAGACATGGGGCGCCAAATTCAAACTCGCACGCCGGCGCTTGAACGCCTAGCGGCGGCCCTGGCTATCGATGTTTGTATTAATCCAAGGGGTTATTTACTTGTCTTTTGGGTGTACCACAGATTACAAATGATTTCAACTGATTTCAAGTGATTTTTCAACTGATTTCATCCGATTTCATGTGATTTCATACAACCAACTGAATTCAAATAATTTCACAAGTGATTTCAACTGATTCCAAGCGATTTCCGAGTTATTTTCAATGATTTCAAACACAAGGTGTACCAGTGATTCGCTAAGTGAATAACCCCTTGTATTAATCGCTTGAATATCAACATCTTGTGTGCGTGCGTGCGTGCGTGCGACTTATTTCATGAATCTTTCTTGTCGCCACAGCGAGGGGCCATTCACTAATGAAATCAGGTGTACACCTGATTTGTAATCATGTGTAATCAACAGTGAAATCAATTCGTAATCACGTGTAATCTTGCAATATATTTTGAAATCATTTACATTAAACAAAAGCGTAATCAGTGTAATCAAAGAAAAATAGAAAAATAAGTAAGAAATCGCGTGAAATCGTTGCGATTCGTTTGAAATCAGAACGAAATCAGTAGTCTTGAGGTTTGTCGCGTCGTCATGCCCCAACATGCTCCTACTCATTATTTGCACTCACATGCTCCTAAATCATTTGCAATCACAATAAAATAATTTGTAATCGCAATGAAATCATTTGTAATCACAATGATATCATTTGTAATCACTGTGATATTATTTGTAATCACAATGAAATCAGCTGTGATCACAATCGATTTCACACAGTCGTATAAAATCACTTTAGTAGTTGTAATCACATCGTAATCAACTGTAATCAATTGTAATCAACTGTACTTTGTAATCACGTGTACATCCAGCTGAGTGAATAGCCCCTCGGGCCACAGGATAACTAGTTGCTATTTATTCAAGCAGTCACCTAAACTGATTGGTGTGACTGTTAGAATTAATTGTATATATATATAAAATATCATATAAATATATAATCATATAAACAATTCAAATATAATTATTAAATTGTTATCTATAAAATAGCTTTTCTATCTGCGTGAAAAGCGTTATTGAATATTTCCAATTGCATTTGTCTGTTTGTTAGCAAATTATCTAAAAACTAACATATCATATATTAAAAAGTAATACGTTAATTTGGTGCAGCTTTTGCAACTCAACTAACTTTCGTATCCATCCGGTTTGATAATGTCAAGTTTATAGTCGAATTTACATGGAGTAAATGTTTCCAAAATTCGACAATTGTTAACATCTATTAATGGAGGTAACAACACATGTAACATATTTTAAGAATTATTCAGTATCGTCTTCAGAATCTACTTGATGGATATTTATTTAGATTTTAGGAAACATCGATGTCTTCCTAGCAATATCAATATCAAAAAGTTTGTTCATTTTGCTTCCTTAATTTATAATTTTGTATTTATATTACGATAAATGTTCTAATTTCATACTTTTACTTGCTTGAGTAAGAGAAAATATTCTGACAATCCACTTGTAAGTTATTAAATAAACCAAAATTATTAAAAACACTGAATCTGTTACGTGTTCTCGTAAAATAAATCTCGCAGATTTTATAATATCTAGGCATGATCCAATGTTTTGTATTATAGATAATATGAAGGAAATTGTGAAAGACTAAATAACACTAGTTTATAGCCAAAAATTATTTTAAACTAGACAAAGTGTTTCTTAGATTTTTGGGTGCTGAAAACGGTGCCGCAAACCAAATTTCACCAGTATGTCAGTAGGCCTATTCTGTAACTTTTAACGACAGTGTCGTTATCGTTACGTTGTTGTTGCGCAGGTATAATATATGGTAAAAAAGCTGCGCAACGACAACGTAATGATAACGACACTGTCGTTAAAAGTGTTTCCAAAATAATTGAGGTTTAATGTGTAAAAATTGGCTTTTTTGTGATATTTGAGATTTTTTTGTAAAAAAGGTTGACGTTATCTGGAAATTCTGATCAGATTTCATGAATGTATTGTTCATCCCTTATAAAATGCATTTTTTTAACATCTTATTTTTTAGCCATGCTAATAAAAGATTAAAGCTGGGAGCTACTTCTTAATATAGGGAATATTTGCTATCTCAGCAAAACTCTGTATTTAAATCCTCCATAATAATATATATATATATATAGACGCGATTACATATTATATATATAATATATATATAATTTTATAAATAATATAATTATATTTATAAAATTCATATATTTTTAAATATGTTCTGTAGAGAGAGAACGTATATATATGTAAAAAATTTTCTTATTTATTAAAAAACGAATGTAAATATAGCTTATTACTTCTAAGCTTCTTCTTACCAACCATTTTATTTGCTTATAAGATACAATTTTAATCATAGATAAATGGAATTCATGAAAAACAATCTAATATTGATCAATGTGCGATGTGAGAAACCCCATGTAATGCAAATAATGCAAATATTGCAAAGAAAACAAAAATAAAATAAAATTCAGAAATTGAATTTTAAGTCGATACCGATAAAAATGTATGTTTATTCATAAACGTTATGAATAGTTTATCAGGGCAATCAAAATACTGTTATTTTTAAATTATTCAGTTGCGCACGCAAGACTTGATAATGTCATTGGTGTGTCTAATCTGAATGCGTCGTAAATCTCCAGAAGTTCATTTATGCTATACTTTTGTAGACAAACAAATTTCTTAAAATCAGAAACTTGATTACTTACGCACTTACTACAAAAAAGGTTATGAACTTTCCTTTTCTCGCAGTTAAACCAATTTTTAGTAAAAGAGTAGTTGAACATCTCGATCTGTAAAAAAAGCCCAGTATTTTTTCTCTAATTATACAAACACAAAATAATAAGTATATAAAAATTAATTATCTAACAATCAGTGTTACAGTAAAAACGTAAAAAGAGAAACGCACCTTGCAGCATTTGCAGTAATAATTACTGTGTTTGACTTTGTACATTTTTATATTCTTGTCTTTTACAAACTTCTCTAGCAAGAAACACTTTATCAGCGTCTGTAGCAGGCAGTTCTTAATCAGTATGAACAGTTGTAGATCCGACACCTTAACTCTGTGTGCCAGTTTCCACGAGAGCTGCACTATCGGCACGATCGATTGGTATCGTTTTAGCTTGTTCCATTCGTAACGTTCCAGCGCCAGCTGATATTGTCTAGCAGTGAGCGGGCCAACGTTCCACGAAATGGTATTGCACCAACCGATCGCCTGTACCCAGTATATAGAGCCGGCATTCACCCATATAAGATCGCCGCTTCGTTGAAGGCATTTGTATACCGGGATATTATTGTCGTATAGAACGTCCAGATCTGGCGGCCACCAACTGTCATGCAAGTAAGCGATCCTGTTGCGTTCGCAGAGCGAGAACATCATGCCCCAGTACTCGTACGGTACCACAAACCATTCACAGAAGCCTGGTCCGCAGTTAATATTGACGGTGCTAAAGTTGTTGTCATCTTGACGGCCGGTTATTCTGCAACCGGGTACCTGAGGACGATTATATAAATTAAATCACATTCGGGAAGCACTTTTCGAATATGCGGAATATCCTTTTAAGTTATTCTTGGGATTCTATTATATCAAATTGTTAACTATACATTCATGTATAACTGCACGGTGTTCATCCCTAAAATTTTGTAATCTAAGTAGCTGAGCATATTATCATCCGATACTACTCTTAAAAAAGGTGGTAACTTTGATAACTCCTGCAACTGCGGTTTCCACATTTCTTCGTCTGTTAAATCCACGTTAATCGCGAACTTCACTTTCTGGAGAGAATCTTTGAAGGTATCCGACGCGTAAGAAAATTCCATGTTGTAGATATTATTGTGTACATCCTCCGTACAACCTCTCCTTAGACTTTTGTCCATAGACCTCTTCAAATACCGTGGCAAAGATTGGAACAAGCACTCATATTGGTATTCGACATATTTATTCATTTTCATGTAAGAGCGATGATTATAGCAGTACCAACTCTTCTGAATGACTTCTCCAGTTGAAGTCTGAATGACCTTCCAGTTTTCGCAGGGACCTTGCAGTAATTGCGTGCGTATCTCGCAAGCTTCTTCTGCAGCCTCTGTCTTTTTCAAGGTAGAAGATGAGAAAAGAGTCAAGTCAATCTTAAGTGCGTCTGCGATGTTTCTTATGAAAACGATTGGACCCTCCGCGCAGATCCCCTTTAGCTCCGAACTGAACAGTTCCTCTTTCGTCATGTAGCCACCCGGAACATGTGGATTTCTCAGTTCTTTCTCCGTCAATCTTTGAGTTGGTGGATTCGGTGGCAAACAGTATGTTATTAGCGGCTTATCCTGCACTGTTGCATGCCTGAATATTGTTTTAATCGTCCTGCCATCCATTTCAATATTCATTTCTGATTTTAACCTGAATAAATAAACAGATAAAAATTATAACAAATAAAAGCAAGAAGCAGAAGAGCTCTCTACTGCAAAATAAAAAAAAGTACTGTAAAGATGGATTAAAGTTTTCCATTGTTATTCGTTCCACAAACGAACTGCGACTGATTTATCTAACGAATTTAATATTGAATTTGTTTGATTTGAACATAAAGTCGAGCGGCAAGGGTATTGCGAATAGAGGACGCAGGATAAATAATATAAGCTTTTCCTGTATTAACTATTTTCTTCAATAAATGTTTTAAACATTCCAATTTGTTGTTATATATAAGTAAATGATACCGATACAGCGTGTTCCTCACGTTGGCTGCCTAATAATCTTATATTATTGTTGTGAAAGAGAAGTGTTTAAAATAACTTCTCCTCTAAAAAAATTATAAAAGGTTTAGCGCGATATTTTTAAATATCTTAAAATATCGTTCTGATCTTCATAATTTCTGAAAAAGCGAAATGCAGATGTAATTGAAAAAAATTGGCATCTTGTTAACTAATTCAGTATTCTAATATTGTCGAAAAAGAGAACGTTAAATGTTTCTAGATCTAAAAATATTAATATGAAGCCAGCAGTTATGCAATTTTCTTTGTCATTTTATTTATGATCAAGATGAAATGTTTCCTTTTAAGAAATAGATTTTTTTTAAATTTTAATAACTCCTGCCAAGTTTTCAAATAGTTCGCGTACAGAATATTAATCCTTTGTAATTAAAACGGCGATCCAAACTAATTTCGACAAATAGATCAACATTGTAAATTGCAGTGTTGCGTGACAATATAAATTTGTTATTTAGAAAACTTTACATAGATTTCAAAAACACAATTTCTTATAATTTTCTTCAAATATTTATAAAACATTAACGTGATTGTGTGTAATTTGACTTGTCGACTCACACTTGGTAGCAATGGAAGGCATGCAAATCTTTGGTGATTCTGCAAAGTCAATGCTGTTGAAAGGACGAGTTAATAAGTAGTTGCCAGTGAAATTGATGCCATCCAGATCTGCCGATGTACAATTCGCTGTATTGTTGTTACTTACATGAAAAGCTGAAAGAGAACTCTTATTAGACCAAAATAATGTGTGTGTGATGACATTCAATAATTATGGATTATTTTGTAAGTGTTACGTGTTGTATTAGTGCAACATGCAATTTACCTGGATGCGTTAACAAATTAGAGCGTCTCTTCTGTTTGGCTAATATTCTTGCACAGTACATTAGGATTAATTCTAAGTTGTGTGGGGCTTGAAGAGGCGCACGACACATATGTACAAAAGGATTTTAACAAGATTCTAAAAATACAATTCTGAAAACTTTCCTGGGTGGCCAATAAAAAAATCCCTACTCCTCTTAAATAAGTCTTCAGATTTCCTGAAATAATATTGAAGAAGTAGACCTTGCATATATTTTTACAAATACTTTATTAAACATTGCAAAGTGTGGTACATGGTATCACAACGTTGTTATACCCATTGCATGTATACGTTACGATTACACATTATACACCGGATTCACGAACACGAATATCTATACGGAGGAGCACAATACGTTCGTCCTTACATTGCGATTTCGCTCGCTATAACGCAGATCGTTACAATTTGTTCTAAAACAATCTCTTCGCGATGTACACCATGCTTGTTTCGAGGAATTAACTCGCGAATCGATACACATTTGATAAATACAATGCTATTTAAACATCTTCCCGTCCTAAGGATTCACCCTCCTAATATCTACACCCTACGTCCGCAAACAGTTTTATTAAATCTTCACAGCCAACGACTAAATTAAAAGTTCTCTCGCATCCTCGCGCCGTATATTCGCATTCTTATTTAAGAATTGCAACTTATAAGTTTTTTGGAGAGAGCGTAGATCTAACTTTACTCTACTACGATCGGAGAATTCGCGTAACAATACCAGGAAGCCGACAAATATACCTCCTCCTCGAAAGTACAAATTAAGAATTGAAAAATCCTCTTAAACCCGTCTTATACATTGTCGCGTAATGTAATTTTATATGTAAGAATACACGATTAAAGCTCGCGGTCGCCCTCCGCTGCTACCATATGTATTATATAAAAATCATGACAATTAGATACACATTATAATACATAATTTTTACGTATTACAATTATAACAATTAAAAATTATGAAAATCATTGAAAGCGAAAAATCGCATATGAATTTCTTTTCTTTTTCTTTCTCGGCCTGTATAATGAAGTAAATAACTTAATTTTTTCGGTGATGAATCCATACGATTTCTCGCCTTTGGTGTGACAATTTGATACGATTGCAGCGAGGCAACAGGGTCTTAAAGTGTTACAATGTAAACTATAAGACGGAGTGCCCCGCACTCCGTGTAAGTAGTAACTAGGTTTTGTACACAACGGCAAAGTCAATTCGCCGATTGCTGTAAATATCTAAATTAAGTAGTTTCACGAGACCGAAAGATCCGATTACGACAGTACGACTTTACTCGTTGTCAAATCAATGCGGAACATCTTTAAATACAATAGATTCCGCGTAACACGATATATAACTTAATCTACATAGTCTGTCCCGGATGCCAAGTCGATGTACAAATCTTACTCCATGTCTTCTGACTAATTCTGAACTGATTCAACAGCATCGTTACATGTATTCAGGTGCATATCGATTAGATGCAAGTCGATTCTTGCGCTACATTATTTCATCGACGTATAATTTTTACATTTCGTAGCTACTGTATGTGAGTCGCACATAATCTATAACAAGTTAATATCGTAGTGACTATTTTAAATTTCTAACAAATTCATGATGGTGGCTTAACGGTAAAAGAAATACATTATTTACATACTAGATATTATGCTACGTAAAAAAAACAAAGACATACGTTGATTGTTTTACATAATCGTACAATTGGCGAGTAAATGATGTCTCCATTAATCCTCGGAGAACGTACTCTTTGGAGGACTGTGACTGGGTCATTCTTGACCCGTACTCTATTAGATAATCAAAAAATCGCTCTGCGTATAAATATCAGGGTTAGGTAAGTTAATCTTTTTTTAATAACTAACCAGTTAAGTTAAAATTGGCCTATAAAATTAACTTAGTTACGTTACAAGTTGCAGGAACAAAAACTAACTTTGTTAAAAGTTACGTTGAAATTATTTAACTTTTTGAGATTAAATTAACTTAAGATTAAAAGTTAATTTTAAAAAGCATTTTTATATTAAATAAAAATGTCAATTTTTTAAATTAGGTTACTTTAAACGAAAAAAACAATTGCAATATAATTATCGAATAATTTCAAACATTTTTAATACCCTTACGATTTAAAGAGGATGTACGAATATATAATCTTCTAATACCCATCGGGTTTCGATTGATTCAACCAGCTGAGAGTTAAGCTACCACCAAAAATTCGGCAGATATGTCGAATAATTATATAACAATACAATTATATAACAATAATAATTATTATACATAATATTAAAAATATAATTATATATAATATAAAAAATCATGTGTTACATATAATTATATATAATATTATATACAATTAGGGGGGTAATATAACAATAATTATATAATAAAAATTAACGTGTAACAGATTGCGCGACTCATTCTGTACATGACTTTCATTACACTGAGAATACTATAATTAAAGCTCGCGAAGAAATAATTAACACATGGCATGACTGTCAAAATTAATCTATGAACCTAGTGAAACCGATGAATGTGTAACACACATACTGGAAATCTTTTCCGACTAAAATGTCCTTTGTTCTTTCTGTTTTATTCTATTAAAAATTGCACAGGAAGCACGACCGATTTCTCAAAAGCCCTACAGCAATTCCAATTGTGATTCTTAGAGCGTATATCATGAGCTTCCTTTGACCGGCATCGCAGTATACAAACGCTTAGAAAGACACGCCATCGAAATCGGCAGCATGTTTTGATATTAGATATTATCAATTAATCTTGATTCTTGCCATTAATACGGTACCCTTGTCGCTTTGGCTAAATGGAGAACTTCTGAAATAATTAGGATTTCGAATAACGATTTAAATAAGCTATAAATATATACAATCTAAAATCACCATGCGGCCGATTATAAACTGACAATTGAACAGGAATTGTAAGAGAGTGAGCGAGTGAGGTGAAACGAAACGGTCAATCGGCTACAAGGAAAGATTTTACAAGTGTCTGCCGACCAGACCCGGCAGGGCGACTCGTGTGTGCAGCGGTAGTGGTCCCGGACTAACTTCTCCCATCATCATCACGGTCCCCAGCTGTCCCACAAAGTATTAAACACACATCAAGAACCGACTCCAGAACCATATCTTCTCTCGCATGTATGCCGTTCGACATTAATCGATTACATTCAACCGGCGCACCGGACAACTTTTACGTATCGCGTACACGAGCCGAGATTGCAACGTTATTTACAGAACGGTCCGGCTGATTGTGTCATCGAGATAGCTCTGAAATCTACTTCGAATCAAAATTTGACTTCAACGTTTAAAGAATCTAATTCGCGAGGCCAGAAAATAAAACTTTTCTAATTCTAATGCTATTTACAAAAATCTGCGAGGTACACGCTAATTTGTCAGCAAAAAGCACATTATATCTCAAATTTGTCTATTTCCTACTTTGTATGTATATATGCATGTAATTTTTTTATAGTCTGCTGTGTACAATATATTGTGTATATTTTTATTTAAAAAAATAAAAAGAAAAATGACAACACTCGACTAAGCAAAAATCGTGGTTTCGTTGCCTAAAATATCACGCCTAAAAACTACATTGCGTCTGCCATTTGGACTTCATTATCGAATCATAAGTAATAGCAGTTACGTTAATACGAATATAAGTGTATGAGCCTGTAATATTACCGCCTGAGATATCTTAACGAGACTTAGAGGAATTAAGTGTCTGATAAAAACTAGACCTTGATAACATTAGTCTTTAAAATTAGTAACGATTCAAGGAATATATCTTACACTTAGCTAACGCTTAACAATCCAATATTTAAACGTAGATGCGTGGACAGACCGGCAAACAATTATACAAAACATATAACATCGGTAAAAGAAATCTTAAGACGCCGAAAATATCATGTTCACAACTGCAATCTACGTGCAGAGCTCCTGACGCTCGTCTGTGAATAAATAATATAAAAATATACAACTAAAAGGAGAAAACAACGTAAAATAGGTAGATAGATACGTGTGAAATAGTACATTGCGGCATGCAGATATTAGACGGATAAGAATGCTGGCGGCGCGATTGCGAGATGATTAATGCCAAAGATCCTTCCGCATTAAAAAACTGCATGCAAAAAAAACGCCCGAGAATCATAGTAGGTGGAAAAAAAATATCCGCACGTTCTATTCTTTTGAATATAATCTTGCGCAAAAAATTAATATTGCACTTTAATATTAATATTACGATATTTATTACAGTATTACACTTTAATTTTAATATTAAGAATGAAAGCAATCTATTCTATTAAAAACATTGCGTTTTCACGTAAAGTTATTTCAGAAAAGACGATATATATGAATACTTTTTTTCCACCCACTCTTGTGTCAGCTTACAAATGAATATAACTTTTCACAGAATGTGAACAAGTTTTGCGGAGGCAGGATTAAAAGATCACAGCAGCAACAGAGCCTCAATGTCTTTCCCGTCTTTATATGCCGGTCGCAATCAATTCTCGCGTGATTAGAATTAATAAACACTGAAAATTATGTTTAATGCTCGATCGTTTGAGCCTCGCGAAGAGTTTGGCAAACGTTCTAATGTTCAAAAAAGAAAGAATTCGGGAGTACTTGTACGGGAGTACTTACTCACTCGTTAAAACTAAAACTAAATTTCGAGAAATGTTCTCTTAAGATTAAAAAAACATTTTTTATTGAGATCAATGAGTACTACGTACTCTCCAGGTCCCGAATCTTCTCTTCTTCTTCTAAGACTCTATATATCGACAGAAGTATACAATTCAAAGAAACGACAAAGCGGCATATCAGAATTGTCTTCGCTCTCTACATTAACACTACTTGTACATGTTAATACTTTCGGAAAATCACCACGTGACATGATCTATTCGCAATTGTTCAAAGAGAAGAACCTGTCTTTCGCCGCACAGGTCTTAGGTACACATGGATCGTTCATCGATCGATTTCCCGGCTACAACGTTCGTAATGGAATAAATCCCTCCATTCCGATGATTCTGAGGTCTTCGTCATCGGAATTGGAATCATCATCACCGTCATTGTTTCTCTCTCTCTAGAAAAACCGGTGAAAAAAAAAGTACGGTCAAACGTGCACTCCGCAAATGTCTGTGATTTTTTTCCCTGAAGAGAAGAAAGGCAAAACACAAACGCAAAGATAAGTCGGAGAAGGCTTGTCCTCGTTACGTACATTAAACATAATTTTCGAAACGAGTTTATAAATAAAATGTATTCCGTCGTTATGCAATACGAAATATCACACGCTATTGTCCATTCATTAATTTTCATTATGTGTCTATCGTAGGCAATCAATGACTAGAATAGTTATCTGTTGCACATTTATAAAATCACTTCGACAGAAAAGAACACGCAGTTACGAGGAGTCATTCGCACGCGATTGGCTCGTTGACATCTCACCGTTCGTCAATTTACGCAGTGTTAGTATAAGATTGGAGCAGAGCAGAAAAAAGTCGGTTTGCGTTAACAAACAGCATACGTACATTCCCCTTATTCTTAAGCAAGCAGGTTTGTTAAAAATTCACGGTGTATTTACAGTTATCGTTTTCGAAATTGAGATATTGAGTGCGACAGCAGCACAAAGCTTAAGACTTTACTATTTAACTGATGACAAGTCATCATCACAATTATATTGTTACACTAGATTATTTGTTTCTAGGCCTGATTTTCCTCCATCTCTTGAAATTAACTTTTAAATCTTTAATCTCATTTCTCCCCCTAAGAATACTATTTTTCAAATTATGCTGCTATTGCACCCAAATCCTCGATTACCCTTATCGTTGTTGCCATCTTACTTGAGGGATCAACTCAAAATCAAAAACAAGAGAAATTACATCATCCAGATAAAATTAGTCTCACGTGCAATAAACATTCAAGCTCGTGTTTATATAAAAGAACGAAAGAAAGAAGAGGCGGTTATAATGTTAAATGTAAAATGACGTTCGTGCAATTACATCTCCTCTACATATTGTCTGTACTGCTTACACATACAGTATAGAGAGCACGCGTAGAAATATACAGTGTACACACATGTAGCCGCAGGCTATTATGTTTACACTCACAGTAAAAGTGAAGATTTAAAAATGGAAACATAATATGAGATTCAGTTGTAAGATATATAAGTCATTTTCATGTAAAACAAAAGGCATAACATTTTTAGCGAAATCAGATGTGACTATGATAAACAAATGCGCGAATATATATATACAGGGTGTATGATGCACTATACTTTAGGAGCGTATTCTAGAGGTCAAAATAAAACTTTTTTTTCCTATAAACATGGGTCCGCAAATGAATTATTAATATTTTCGAGCATTAATATTTTCATGATATACGTTTTTATTTTTTCATTTTAGTGGCTTACTTCATAATTTACCAAATTTCAACCTTCTGCCTTTTTTCTGAAATACAGCCAATTTTCAATTTTTTCCCTAAACTTTAGAGGCCTTTAGCTCTGAGGGGGGTTCATTTGCGGACCCATGTTTATAGGAAAAAAAGTCTTATTTTGACCTCTAGAATACGCTCCTAAAGTATAATGCATCATTTCAGATACACCCTGTATATATATATATATATATATATGAAGTATATAAGTTACATAAGAATTAATTAAATAATTTATAAGTCCGCGTTTAACGCGTACGAAATATGTATACACGACTCTTCCATTATACATCTTTCTCTTTCCTCTGCCTAAAAAGATTTAGATACACAAAAGGTGGTGGTGTTAGGATTGCTGTTAGTTCTACCTTCTGTGTAAATTGAGAATTACATAGGGCTCGTCCGGATTAGTGCTGACGTCTGTGGTGCTGTTGTTAGGCTGATAGCACGGATTAACAGTATAATTGAGATTAGGCTGATGGAAACTCACCGGCTGAACACTGGTCCTGCGTCGCTCCATCTCGCGATCTTCCAAGCAGAAGTCTGAATCCGAATCGATTTTTCTCGCAACCTCATCCTGCCGCAATGTAATTATATATCATTATAAATTTCAAAATATTTTAATTTACAATTATCATGTTCTATCGTACCTAACGATATAACACAGACGTCGTCAAATATTATAGCCGATTTAAAATAAGGTTTTCAGCGTATAACGAACTCGGACGACACGGTACCTGTGTCATTTGTTGCGTAGTCGTGAGGATTCTCGCCAGCGGACTACAACAGACCGGCAACGTTTCTAATAACGTAGGCCTGGAGTGCGTTAACAGGGGCTTCATATATTTGGTATCGAAATCGCCCCAGATTCTGGCGAGCAACGCCTTCTCGTTAGGCTTTGTGCCACCGACGCCGCCGCTGCTACTGCCGCCGCCTGGCAGCGATCCGTCCTGCATAGAATTATACTGTGAAACGTGAATAACGCATCAGTTATCCATCCTGTATGATTCTGCGAGCTTTCCTTCTTTAATCTTTAAATGAAAGTACACTCCCCTCCCTCGTTATAAACATATATTTATTAACACATTAAGATAAGATTCAAATAGATGCACGTATCTTTATGAATCTCCCTTTTTTTTAAACATTGTTAACAATATTAATAAAATCAACATATTAATGACATCCTTTTTGGATATTCGGCGTTACCCTCATTATTAATTGTAAAAAATACATGCTTACTTATTGATCATGGTTCTGGTGTCCCATATTAAATATGTCTGTGTAAGTACTGTTAATGAATGTAAGTATCTCAGTGTTCTCCAGCTACTCTTCAACATACAGAATGGATAACAAAAACCATACTGGAAAAAATAACCAGAGGCACGTGCAATCAACAAATTCGAATAAAAGCCTTAATGAAATAAATCTGCAACTTGCACATGGACAGAAGAATTATATAAATTGTATAGTAGATCTATATTCACATGCTGTAACAATAACAAGAAAAAAATCAGTTTCTATTTCAATAAAGATATCAAGCGACTTAATGCATGCAGCTATTTTTACAAGAATTGCGTGGTATCGTGCTGCGTGAGATGTATATACATACAAATATATGTATATTAATACGTCTCACTATTTGTATGTGAATAATAAATCTGTGAGAGTAGGTGAGTCTTCGAAACTCGGAATGCACAAAAGAAATAGGTCAAGTCGTCTAAACTCTCAATTTGTCAAACAGGAAGACGGTGCGTCAAGTCAATCTTTAATTGTGATAACATACCGGCGGACTTCTTCCCATACGCATGTCCAGATCACCGTAGCCACCCTCGCCGCCAGACTATCAACATTGATAAATTAAATTGTCTTGTAGATCGCAACACTCGCGCACGCGCGCGCGTTCTCTTAGCCACGAATATTTACAATTCACTGTCGAATGTAATAAGTAATGCATGCAAATTCGGGGATGCAGGGATCAGACATCGGTATAATGTCGATAGAGCAATTTCTGAATGTTATATTCGTAATTCGAAAAATAGCAAAATGTTTCGCAGAACTTGAAGTATGTTTTTAACTAGCAAAGAGAGAACGTTCTCGTACAGTTGCAGCTACAGCATCAGAAAATTGAGCTCAACGACATTGCACCGGTCTGGATATGATTAGCATTGCTAACTATTAGCTTTCCGAATCTATGCTACTCTCCGATATTACTTTTCGTACTACAGGAAAAGAAAATTAGCGAGAGCGTGGCAAAACAAAATTCTCTAAGCTTCAATTTTATAACTAACGAAGAGACTCAACTAATACTCAATTAATACGCACCCCAGTGGTGTCCAATGAATTGTACACCTGGGTAAAAATGACACCGTGAAAAAGAGCATTGTACGAAACGAAGAATTAAAGCTTACATGCACAAATGTCTTCATTTTCATAATGTCTCAAAGCAGATACTCTTATACTCGTTTAAATGTATTTACTATACATTATTATTTAAATTTAAACTATTATTGTTTATTATTAATTTATTATTATCGAAGATATTGATAATTAATAATTCCACAGAGTATAAGAACATTGCTTTACACATGCTAAATTTGTATGCTGTATCGAGATAATCATAATTCTTACTACCAATCATACTTAGCCATGTATAGTGTCAAAATTGTACAAACGCACGAACATGTTAATATATATATGTATATATGCAAACAACCTAAACAATGTAGCTCTCTATTATGTGATACTAATTCTTCTAGATAGTAGAGAACACGATTGTCAGATAAAAACTGTCATACTTACACTGCGCGTTCCATTATGAGAAAGTCCTTCTATTTCCTCATCTACTCCGACTCTACAAACGAAAGAACAATTTAAGTAACATAATAAAAAGCATAATCAATTGTAGTCAATCAATCAAAAGGAAATAAAGAATAACAAATTATTACATTAATATAAAAAAAATCATTCATTTTCTTTTGTATAATTTTTATATTAATAAAACTAAAGAAACAAATTAATATTGATATTGATGTTACATTTAAATATAATATTGCTCACGGAATATTGAACCAGCTTAAAAACTGCGTTGTTGCACCGCCTTGCAGAATAACCGTCAGTATAACAATCAAGCTAGTTGTGGTCAACATAGCTTGCCTGGCGTCCGACACAGTGTTCCTGATGGCGAGAGCGAAGCTCATGGCCCCGCGCAATCCTGCGAAGAACAGCATGTGCTGATAGTTCAACGATATCTTCGGCTTTCGCGCTAGATTCAGTATGAAGGACAGCGGATAAACGTTTGCCGCCCGACCCAGTAACGCGCACAGCTGAGGACAGTGTGTTAAGGATATGATATTTTATAAATTAAATTAATTTAATAAAATTTGATTAATATCTACTCAACGATATTCTTTCGACAATCGTGCATACTATATCGCATTAAACTGAAACGATTCTCCTACAGAATTGTCTTGGAATCAATCGGAAAAATTCACACGAGTGTCTAGTACGCCCTGAGATATATGCATGCAAAGGATACAAATCCTGCGAAGATAAAGCCAGGATCAAAATGATGTTTCGGGAAGGTAAACATCGAGACACCGATGTAACTAAATATGAAATTCTCGGCTAAGAAATTCAACAGCTCGAACAGTTGTTTCGTACGCTGGCGCGAGTCCGGGCTCAGATTGTTGTACGTGTAATGCGCCTGGCATATTCCACAGAAGAGAACGGCAACCACGCCTAGAATTTCGTAATAAAACATCTATTAAATTGATATAAAAGGTTTATCGTTTTTCTATTATAAATTCTGTTCTTAAATAAAGACACTAATTTTAACTTTTTTTAATTAAAAAAAATTTTCTGCATGGAAAAAGCTGTTAAAAGTTAACGGTGATTATTTTTATTAATAGATATTGCTTTTTGAGAGAAAAAATTTGTATCATTTACTTTTTGCTTCTAATATCACAATCGAATATGAGTGCAGTGAAAGGCCAAGAGTTTTAACGAATGCACAAAGATTACGAATTACCTGTAAGATCGGCAGCTTCGGCGATTAAGAATGTACTGTAGGACATTAAGACGAATAGCGCCGACTCCAAGAGAGGAAAGTCTCGCACCCTGGTGAACTTCGTTAATAACGCGGTAATGCACCCCATAGTAGCACCAATAAAGAGGGATAGACTAAATATTTCAACGAAATCTCCGAACGCCTGGAAGAACGCCACGGTCTCGAAACCGCCCGATCCCGACTGGTATCGCTCCGCGTAATTTTGTATCGAGCTAGAAAGATATCAGAATTGTTTTCAATATTGCACTTATTAAATATATTGCTAAATTAGATATAACATATTGTTAGAGATAATTTCAGTAACATTCGCTTTTTATACGCATCTGTCCCAAGCCAGCTACATCTTCGTCGGCTGATTTCGAATCCTTGATTTTTCTATCATAAGAATTTCTTTGCATAAAGAATCAACTCGGCCAAAGAATGCGAAAATCAAGAAAAATGCAGTTAATTCCACGAAACATCCTGCCATACCCACCCGCTAAGTACAATGGCGACCGCATCGTTTAGTACACTCTCGCCGAACACCAAAGCATACAGATTAACGTCTACGTGTAAGTCGTTGAAGATGGATATTATTGTCAGAGGATCCGTGGGGGATATCAGAGCGCCAAAGTATAGGGTGTCCAGAAACGTGAACGATGTGGAGAGATGTGGTATCAGTTGTATAAAGGCATACATCAGAGCTCTGCGCAGATAAGACGGTCCAATTTATTGAAAATATAAAATTCATAAGTCGTTAAAAGAAAAACACAAATTGTTTCCAGTTATGAGGAACGCGAGAAAAGAAGCAGATAAACTCGATCAAAGTCAGAGTTACTATAATAAGATATACAACAATTTCTATAAACACATTTTGCTTGTTAATTAAGAGTGCAAATAATCGTTCCCTTTTTTGACATGCAATAAATAATAGAAAATAATTAATCGAGTGTGAGACAGATATGAAAATAGCGCTTTCTTTTCAAGTAAAAGAAAGAGAGAAAATATTAACGATATAAAATATATAATAATAACAGACGTGATATATAAACTGATGCATTTTCTTTCAAGATCTCTTCACAATAAAATAACGTTAAAGGAAGAGCTTACCCAATAACGAAAGCTGATATAGAGGTTCCTATTAAAGCATACATAAGAATTGCACCTAGATTTCTGAAGAAGTATCTCTGCAAGAATTCGTTCATCAAAAAGTTATAACATAGGAATCAAGGATGTTATGTATTTCATTATTACGCGTCCTTTTAACAAAGAAAAAAGCGGATCAATATACTTACGCGCTTCAAACTATATCCAGCATGGAAGATAATAGGAGGTAATATGATATTGAAAAATATTTCAGGGTCAAAAGTCGCCTGCAACAATGACCATTACCGTTAAATCAACCAATTTATAAGTAAAATAACTTTAAGTTTAATGTAACACTTATCTAGACGTTTAACAACCACCAAACAATTTTCTCTAGACAATGTGATTTATCACAGAGGATTTATTCACCTTCAAATCGATTTCGTTATCTTCTTTATAGATTTCGCCGCGAAACGAGTACGCGAACGTTTTGTTCTTTACGATACCACCACCCTTATCTTCCGGGAAACGTAACCATAGCGTATCCGGTGGTACAGACTGATTGTATTTGCTGGAGTTGTCCGGGACCACCGGCATATGCAGAACAGTGCTGCTTGTTGTGAAACCATAGCGTATTATCGCTCCTATGATCAAGCCTGTAACGAACAAGATTTCATCCTAAATAAGTAGGATTATCATCAGCACGTTGCCAGCAGCGATGTGAAATTATATTCCAAGAATACATTTGATGCATAATGATGCATAATAATGCATAATGATGCATTTAAACTTCATTTCAAATCCAAAACTAAGAATAAACTATGAAATTAGTCACAAATCTTTATTCTCAAGAAAAATCTTGAGAATAAAATTAGAACTAGAAATGAATGAATTTTATTCATTGCTATTAAAGTAGAATTAACTTTTAAATACCCAAATGTTTAAAAAAACAATATAAATATCCATAGGTCTTCTATTACCTCGTAATTGCTTATCAATTTCACAAGTCTTCATTTCGCAAAACGCTTTTATATTAGATATAATATCAATAATATTATATTTGTTATAATTACTATTTTCTACAGTTAATTTATACATAAAAATAAAAAATAACTTTACAGAAAAATTCGAGAGTAGAATAGAGATTTCGCGAAGATATGTGATGGTTTACAATGAGTCATTAGTCGTTAGTCGTAAACAAATTGACCAACCACAGTCGATAGACCGTCACTAAGAGTTAAACAACCGTGCAAAATTTGCAAGTTGTCCTTCCATAAATAGGCAAACAGTTCGATGAAAGAACGTGACACGTGCCCTTGGCGGCGCTCGCTCATGCCATTTACTCGTGCCATAATTACACTGGCTCGTACGCTAAAAAAAAAGAAAAGAGTCGAGAACTGTTGATAGCAGACGACTCTCACCGTAGATGACAGCCAGGCCAGTTTCATGGAGGAACCTCAAGCGGCGGTGCTTGAACATCCATATCGTTAAAACGGTTAAAATCAATAGGAACGTGTAGAGCAGGAGATTGAGACTGTCGAGCCGGTGCAACAGCTGCGCCTTGGCGTCCAATTCGATGTCCGTCGCCGCGCCGTTGCATAGTTTCACGAGAATAATACACAGAACTCCGAGGAGCAAGAGACGTACGCCGCCATTCGCCGCCATCTTCGCCCAACGTCAGGCGATATCCGCGCGCGCGAGATAGACGATGGTGACTGGTGAGGTGGTGAGTCTCACACACACACACACACACACACACACACACACACACACACACACACATGCACACACGCACACGTTCACATTACAGCATATACCAACAAATAAAGCTATATATATATATATATAAGTATCTAGTGCAAACTACCTCCATTTTGGACCTGAACTGCAAGGCGCGAAATATGAAGAGATGGTAAACGCCGTAAACGGTGGAAAATCTTTCTTTTACTTGCTGCGAAGAGCACCCAACTGCACAACACTGCGGCATTATTGCTTAAAAAATCAGCTGAAATACTGTATATTATGTTATTCTGTTTATTTCGCGTGCTCGTTTCCAGCTATTCCTACGGTGACCATATTTTCGAAGAGAAAATAAAGGACAAATAAAAAAATTCCAGGGTTTTTGTTCCAACATGCTTTCATATATATATATATATACGCATATTATATATTTTCTAAATGGGTTTTCGATAAAAAAAAAATCAAAAACGATTTAAATATGAATGATTTTAATGACAAAAATTTAATGTTA
>NJRP01000304.1:37074-61520 GCA_003063835.1 Aphaenogaster floridana
GTTATTGTCATCGTGAACACTACTGATTGTTGAGGTTATGTGCATCAAACGCCAAACCGCATGGCATTTTAAAAGGCCAAATGTCAACGCTTTAAAACCCCAAAAGGGCGGGAAGATAAATAAAATTTAAATAGTTGTTTCGGTTGTATGAAATCTAAAACTCAGAACTTTTTTGCGCACCTAATATAAAGAAAATCATATAATTCTATTTAAAAAATGGAAGACTAACCCCCCCTTCCATCCCTCTGCCAATCTGGCAGCGGTACCCCATACATCACATAAAATTCTGAATGAATTATAAAAAACCCAAAAAGAATTTTGTCGCTATCATTAATAGATTCCAAGAAAATATCTTGTAACACTTTATGCGGCCCATACTATACAGTATACACACACATTATATTTTTGTGAGATATTAATATATAATTTGTAAGATCCTTTTTCATTTTATGTATGTACGAAATGCAAAGCGAATAATTACAGGTCAAAGGCTCCTATTTCTTCTCTCGTTTGGACTGCTTTTGCGATGTTTCATTGAAGTATCGACTGTCTAGCCATTTCGAAATCTGTATCACTGCTTCGACTTGAATCGCTGATCCAGTATTTATATACGGAATGACTAAAAAAATAATAAGACATAAATAAAGATAAGAAATTTCTGTCATAATTATGTTAAACAGATAAATATTAAAACTTAAAATTTAAATCTTTATATGTTTAATACGAAAGTGTATGTACGTGAAAGATTAGAGAAAATTGAACAATATTTATAAAACAAATATATGTATACATATAAGCCTATTCGGTCGAGGCTGGATCTTAGTACGTAATAATCTTTGTAAATTTATATACATTTCTTCAGCCCCGCAAACTACGCGCCAACTATTTTGTCAGTCTTGAAACGCAATCCTTAGCTAAAGCCGAAAATAGTACATATTAAATTGATAATCAATTGATACTAATGCGAAAATCATCTTTTAAAACCCTGTGAAGAACTTGTTACAAAAAATATTACCTCAGCCAGGATTCGAACCTGGAAACTCTGTCCATTCCGTGACAGGCGTCTTTACCAATTCGATCAATATTTATAAAATATACCCTAACTCTTCTTCTCTATTTTCTTCAATTTTTGGATATTGATCTGATTGTGAGGCATCTATTATGGATATTTTGAGATATGTAGGGGAAATTTCCCAAATATGGACCAGTCGGATAATATGGACTACCGTTGTTTTTAAAAACCTACTGTAGCTAACAAAGTGAAACTAATCGCAGATGATACTTCGCACCGCCGTCATCCCATCAGTCGGTCGCAGCGAAGCTGTTCGCACGCATATGTAAGTGGCGGTCATTTAGTGATTTTATCCGTACTCGATATAAATTTTCGATGTAAGTTTCGTAAGCTTTTAATACAAAAGTATTATTTCATGTTAGCATTGTTTAATATTTCAAAATGATAGGACCAATCATTTTCATAATGTTTTTTAAATTAAGATTATTATTTGCCATTTGGACTCTAGTTAAACAATATTAAAATCAGGTGGTCAATATTATAATACCTGTTTTCAAATTTTGAATTTTATGACATTTGAGAAAAAAATCGCTTTTGTTTGGTTTTTGTTTCTTTGTGAAGAAAATTTTATGTTTTATGTTACTTAATAGTTATAAGACTGATTAAAATAAACGAGGCTGATTATATAGTATTTAATAAAAATTTATGATGAATTTTAAAAAATCTTATGATGGTCCATATTTGGGGAATTTCCCCTACATCTCCGACCCGTATATCGTTTTTCATCAAATTACAAATATTAGAGTTTTATGCAAAACGATCGGAAAATTTATTAAGAAACGAATGGATAATTTATACGGAACATCAACGAAATTTCAACAGGCAAAGCATAAGCCGCATTATTTGAAAAGAATTTGAGACTACTGCATTATCTAAATCTAAATTTAAGTCACGCTTTTGTTTTACTTGTGAAACAATATGCATTTAATCGAAGATAAATTTTTATTTCATATCGATGTTTACGTATTTAATAAGGTTTTAATCACTGCTCACACACACGCTTATAAATATTTTGATATAATAAAAGATAAAATAACTAGAGAAAGGTGCGCGCGTGCGCGCTGATATGTACTGGCCATATTTGATATTCATAATATAAAATATTAGAAAACAATAATACAAATTTATCACATATTTTTACCAAAGTTATACTTGCACAGAAAAATGATTTTATGAAATTATTTCATTGAAACCTGAGATATACTCTACTTTATCTTGTTGTCCCACTAATGATTCGGATGATATTTTTGTATAATATGGAACATTTATTTCTCTTGTAATCTTGGAAATAATTAGATTCCATAAGATTGTAAGAATACCACTCTTTCTCAGGAAAGAGCAAATATTAATTTCTATTAATACAAATACCCCATTAGCGTAATGTCTGTTACACACAGCGTTTTCTTTTTTTAGTCTATTTAGGCTAATTATACTCTGGTCCATGATTATTTACGCTTTTTTCTATTTTTTGCCGTTTACTACGTAAGACTGACTACATTTTACTTTGTGTACTATTTAATTCGATTGTGGGATGACTCGATGACGAGAAAAAACGATGACGACGATGTTCTGTCGTCGCTCGTATTTCGATAGGCGCCGATGAAAAGTCGATCGATCTGTGCGGGGGTGGATCGACGGGAGCATCTCTTTTTGAAACGTGGCCCATCCCTCTCGGGTAACCGGTAACCCCCACCGGTAGCGCTTGCGCCCCAACGTTTCCTATAAGAGGCTGAGTATCGCTCGCGCGGATTTCAGTCTGACCCGCGGTACCGGCGCCGCGGCCGTCGTTGTGCGTCGTTACGAACCACCCCCTTCGAGGACAATATTCCCCGTCATGATGCTCCCCAGCTTCGAGTAAGAGCGAGAGAGAGACGACGAAAGAGAGGGCGAGCGAACGAGAAGAGCTCCTCTTTTTCGTCCCTTTTCCCTTCCGCCTCCACGATAAACCAAGCAGCGTCGTCGTCGTCGTCGACGTCAGCAACGACGTTGCTCCTCCTGGACGACCAGCGTACGTTGACATAAAAAAGAGAACGACAATATTACAAACGGCAGTAGTTCTGTTTGTTGTTGCGTGGACGTGGTGGTGGCGGTCTCATGGAATTGCTCTCCGCTGAACCCCTCTTCTGCGCGGCATGTGGTTGTGCCCTATATATGTGTTATTTAACTAATAGTGAACGCGACTCTTGATGGTGATGTTATCTTTTACGTTGCTAAATAGTGGGATCGTCAACGGAGACGGAACGCGATCGCTTTTCGGTGTTCGATAGCGGATATGCGACTACCTGATTGGTAAACTCTGGACGAAGCTGTTTATAGCTGTTGTGTTTTGCGCGACGAATATTCCTTCTTTTGTTCTTTCATGGTGGACAATGTCGTCGTTTTTTTAATTATTGCTCGATGAATGGCTCTTTTTTTAAGTTATCATTTGTTGTTGCTGGATGCCGATTTGTTGAAATCGTTGTTTAATGGTGGAATGAAGATTTTTCGTTGCTATATGAATGAATTACTGCGTTGATTGTATGTGTAATATTAAATATTTTGTAGTTAATTAATAGAAGTTGTTTAGCTGTTTAAATACAAGCATTTTAATCTCAAAATATAATATCTTAAATATGTTTTATGTACAGCGCAGTGTACTAACATAGAAATTAATATTAAATTTATTTAATCCTATTTGAATTGATTAAAAACGACAATCTAAATACTTACCCAATAAATGCGAAAAATTCGTTATCTCTAGTACATTCTTTAACATCGTAAACTTCTGATATCTGTTGCGCACAAGAGCAGTTTACAATGTCTCTAATGAATTAATTTTGTTAGTTAAAACACAATTAAACTCTTATCCTTCCCTAGACTACCCTTGAACATAATACGAGATCACATTACACAATAAGAAAATTTAACTGTCCCATTTTTGCTAGTCGCGTCGCTGAGAGATTCGGAGGGAAATAGAATGTCGGGACGGTCCCTCTCCATTTTAGTTGGGAAACTAGAGTGGATAGGGATGATGGTGCATTTGGCGCGGGCGTTTGTTTCTCCTTCTCTGCCTTCTCTGTGGCGAATACGAAGCTACGCCACTTGTTCCCCGTTTTGTCGTGATATGTGCACTGACGATGCTTTCGCGATGCTTGACGTACTAACCGCAACGTTGGTTGTGTTCATATCGTTTGCGTCCGCCAACTTTTTCGAATAAATTCATCGCACAGGATGTCCGACGGCGCGTGGCTCAAAAGAGATTCGTTCCTGCGATTTTCCCGTATGCACAATGTATTTACGGCTTGAAAGAATAAATGTTATCTACGAAATAAATTCGCTTCTTTATCCAAATTTACTTGGTTTATAAGACTCTTTGAAAAATTTTGACAATTGTTTCACAATTTTTTATTGAGAGTCAAACAAAAATCTTAATTTTCTTATAGAGTTCTCGCAAATAATATAAAAATGAGATTTGTAAGAGCTAAAATGTGAAATGTATTTGATCTGATTTTCCTAAGGAAACCAGTGTATCTTATTTTCGCAATTTACTTCGACGCAAATATGATACTATCTCGACAGACGTCAGTAATATCTCCGCTACAGAATAGATACCGGCTAAAAAACAAAAGTGGATCAGAGAGAGAGAGCTACAAACGAAGGAAAACTTTGCTTATCGAGAAACCATCGATGAGCAGTAAGATATTGCTGCGGGATATCGATTGCATAGAAAAGCATCACATTGCAAAGATTATTTAAAAGCGTTTTGTTTTCCTACAAAATTTTATCGATTATAACGCCGGGAGAAGTAAGAATTTCAGTTCCAAAGATCTGTGAGATTTTTAAAATGCTCATTGTATATACTAACTATTAAATTAAGAGTTACGAGATTAAAAAAGTGACATTAAATTATATAAAAATGGCAATTGAGTTAAATTAAGATGACAGATACTCAATGCAAATATAATGCTACCGCAGCTGTTCTTCCTCATATTCATAACGAATACTGACTACGCTGTTCGTTAGTGCTGTTTGCTAATTTTAGAGTCTTCGTCAGCATGCAATTCAGTTTCTCGTGAATCTCAGCTATTGCATGCGAAGCGCATGTATCCTTTCTTAATGCACACAACGACGCGTCGCATCCAAATGTATGGTGACAGATGCCCATTTAATGCCTCACGACATGATATTCAGTGAGAGAATGTCTCAAGAAATTGATAATGGTCTGCCTTCACCATTTCACCCTTGTATTAATAGTTGTTGCAACTGCAGGAAAATGTAATTGAAACAATCGCGAATGAATCGATAATGCGAAGCTCGGCTTCTATCAAGCACATAGAACGTCTATAATTCATGTGTGTCACGGAGACAAACATAATTCATTTAGATGGTGGAACCTGAAGGCTGATATCTCTTAAAAAGAATTTATGCGATACGTGAGCAATGTAGGCCATCAGAAATCGTGCATTTTCTGGAGACTGCTTGAAGAAATAGGCAGTTGGTCTATACAATACTTAGCAAAAATTTAAACGTAATTTTTTGGAATATTTTAAGATTAACTATTCGTTTTTTACTATCTCTTGACAACAAAGATGCAAGCTGCTATTAAAACAAAAATCAGTGTTAATTATATTAATTATTAGTAATTAAAGAATTATTTTATCTAATTTTATTTTTAAAGTTGCTAAAACGATTGAATTTTTAATTACTCATACTTCCAAAACTATATGTTTTGATAGTGAAGTATATTTCTTAACTTACAATTGAATGTTAGCATGCGTGATTTTTTGGGAAATATGATTTCTAAGAGATACCTACTATTTATAAAAGTTATTTCGAAAATATAATTTACCTAAGGTTTGTAGATATTTATTTTCCTAGATTTCTTAAAGTAAGTGGCTTGGGTATAATTATAATATATTCTGGAAAAACTAATAGGTCTTTTTTTTTATTTAACAGATAAGTTTGCCAACTGATGCGCTATTAATGCTTAAATAGAATGTATCTAAAAAATTAATATTGCCCTCTCTAGCAGAATGCTTCTGATAACTTTTTCTGTATGTACATACATATGATGCAACTTGCAGTGTGCAGATATTTATTGCATATGGCAGATGCTCATAACATTGCATATGCAACGGTAATGGGCGACAGGAGAAATATGCCTGAGTAACCATAAGTCGTGGTACCCATCCGTGCCGAAAATTATTTATGACATTGCCAAACGCATATATGTCGCAACGGATTGTATGCTTATAAAAATTTTATGATAAAATCTCACATAAAAGTACGAAGGAAATGCAAATATATTTTGTCTAATTTCAATATGATATTATTAAATAAAATCAAATCGGTTTTGCATAATCCTATATACATATATTCTACAGTATATTATAAACAATTGTTGTATAAAAATTCCTTTTAATTTTTTTATTTCTCTTCTCTCTTCCGGTGTATAACATGCTTTATCTTGAGAATTGTGATATTAATATACATAAAAAGGATTTAAATTTTTATTTAATTTTATGTAGTCTGCGTACGATTCATGTAGGACTGTAAAGATTTATAAAGGACGATATATACACAAGTAATATATGTATAGTTAAATAATTGGAACAAAATCGTCACTTATTTCGACCTCTTTAAAGCGATTTTTGACAACTTTCCCATAGGTTTAGACGAATATAAATGCTACCATCGTCTTCAGCGACCCCAAAAACATAAGATTACATGCATAACTTTCGTTACACTTCGGGGGCAAAAATCGGCCCATTTTACCTATCGTCCTTTGTCTATAATCTTCGTAAAATTCCAATATACTCCGACTTTTGATGATGAAATGGAAGTTTAAAAAGAATAGTAGAACAGTTTTCTATAATTGACGAACTAGTGACCGTTATACTGCGAACGTTCTGCATGGCAATAAGATAGAATTGTAAAGTGACCTTTCGAAAGAGATGCATCGTTATCGGGGGAAGCCTTGCGCTGTACGAATTCGATAGAGAAACTACGGGGAGACATTTGTTGGTTTTATGAAGATACATTGGAAGTTGCCAATACCAGTATCAGTCCAGTAAATTTTGATCAGACCAATGTTAATCTTTGAAATAGCTATCATTCGAAACGAACGTGGGCCAAACGAGGCGAGGTCGAAGGCTGAGTTAAATCTCTGCTAAACCACTTAGCGATCGCCGTGAGAGAATTCGCTTTGCAATTCCGTTCGCTTTCCCTTCAGATCAGCGATCTCATATTGGAGCAGTGAAACTAGCAAGCAAAATGATAAGTTTACACCCAAATAGATTAAAATATAAATATATAAGATTACTTCAAATGCGATCCAAAATCTGTAAGATTCATTTCAAATACAATTTTATATCTATCGTATTCAATATCCAATCCAACATATAAAACATCTAAAAGTACAATTTAATATTGTAGAAAAATTTCTTGCAATGTCTGTTATTTAAACTCGATACGCGTACATTATGTTTTAGATAAAACTGATGAAACGTGTAAGATAAAATAATATAAAATTTACAAGAGAAACTCTTATGCATTAAATATTTTATACAAATGGTATTAAGAATAAATATTTTATATATGTATATGAAGCAAATAAGTTTGATGATAGAATTTTAAATTTGCAACTTAAAAATTTGCTTATTATTCAGTATATTTGAAACAACACTTAATTTACTCATCAATTAAACGCGTGTTTTTTAAATATCAAAGTCTATTAAGGCAATGATTGACTAATGATCAATCGCAATTCTTTAACGCTTTAGCGCTTCGTTATATAAGATAATAGCGATGCATTGACACAGGCGCGATCATTTCGCATCATATAGATTTGTCCGTGTTGAAACGTACAAATTTATCTTCAAGGTCGAACAGTGCACGAAGAAACGGTAATTTGCATTTATAAATTCGTAGACTGCATTCGAGTATGTACGTCATGCGGAAGCAAGCACGTACGCAAACTATCTCTCGAAATAACTTACTGGAGAGATAGAGAGGCGTGGAGTTTCTTTCGGTACCTGTTCGCCTCGCGCTCCAGCACTATACCATAATGTAACGCGACAGATAATAATGTAACGACATGAGTTTCGTCGTACGACATCTCCGCGAAATTTATAGACTCGTCACACTCCACTCGTATCTCGCATATCCAATTTATTGCATCGCTCTTGTTTTCTTCTGCATATTCCGCGTTTTATAAGGATCATCGCGACATGGAACAAATTTAAGGTGTTAAAATTTAATTGTCCTTTTGACGTACGTAACCGTGGTTCTACGAGATTATTGCATGTGCAGATTGCGCGTAGCATCAATCCCATCACCATTAATCCATGCTTTCCGCGTCTATAAATTGGGCTTTGATATTGGATTATGCGAGACAAGCCTCGAATCATTAAAGCGAGATGAATATTGATTGTTAAAGGTAATAGCGAAACGATCATGATACAATGGCGAAATTATAATAGCTAATTATTGCTTATATATTAATTTGTAACATAAATTTAATATTTGCACCCCAATATTAGCCATTACGCATGTGCATTTCCAGATAAATCACAGCAATCAAATGTGTCGACGTTTTCATAGTCCAACAGTCACATTTAAATTCGACAGTTTCGGATAAACTTTCTTGTTTTTATAACTGTTGCCTCAGTGCAGTCATCAGCTATTCTGTCAAAAAAGAGTAAGGTAGAAATATCCCGCACGTTAATATGCAAATTAGCAAAATGTATAAAAAGCGCAAAGGTAATTCAAAATGGAGCAGATTTCTTTTGTTTGCGTCCGGCATAAATTTGAATTTTTTATCGGCGAAAAATCAACTCTATCTTGGCGGTTGGTGAGAGAATCCCGTGTGACGTGATAACTTACGTAAATTCACATTTCATTGCGTTTGCATCTGCATCATTCGTATAATACACATATTTGAGCTTTCGTATATACACATATGTTGGTACATAGGTGTATATACGAAAGCTCAACCATAGCGCATAGTTAAATGTTTAATGTTTTGAATTTATTATGCAGAATATTTGAAATTACGTCATAATAATAAATTCAGATTCATCAATAAATTGGAAAAAATGGCAATAATATTGATGGATCGACTCCGAGCAATTTAATTATTGAGAAAATCAATTTTGTTAAATAATATGAAACAATTTTTGCATAATTAAATCTAAAATAAAATTATTAATTTGTATAACACAAATTAATAGCATTATTAGTAGTAGAAAATTAGTTTACTATATTGTCAAGAAAGCAAAAAAACGAGAAGAAAGATTTATATTAACGTAGAAAATCAATATATATACTAAGAAAGTTTTAAATATATAAGAGCTTATTTTCTTAAGATATTATTATCTTATACTCGACGTATGCTATTCCTTTTTCAAAGTGTAGAGCCATTGCAGTCCAATCTTTAATGAGGATTGCATTGGGAACTTATTCCAACTAATCCTGACCCAACTACGGCTTGCGATTCTTAGAGTAAGTGAGGTAGGTCATACGAAGTTTTTAAATGGGATTAAAGTTAATTCGAATCAATCGCCAAGTTCGCCGGTAATCAGCTGTGTAAAGGTCCTACGAGGAGTTTTCAAGTCGAATTTTCAGTTTACGATCTCGCGGAAAATCGTTTAAAATGGAAATTGAAATAATTGAAGAGGTATTCATGTTAACTAAAGAAAAGTTAATCGCTTCGGTTAGTCAGTTCCACATAGAATAAATTTCAATATAGAATAAATACGTGTAAATGGAGGAGAGTTGAAAAAATAAGCTATTTTTAACTCTTTGTCTCCCTTCCGCTCCCCTTTTTCTTTCTCCCTCCCCCTTGTTTCCCCCCCCCTCTCTCTCTCTCTTCTCTCTCTCTCTATTTACGTTTCGTCCGTTAACTCTTTTTAACGTTTACACTGCTAATTTATATTTTATATCTTTATAATAGTTACATTTTTTTGCATGTATGTATACTTTCACACAGAATAGTCGAGAACAAATAAATATCAACACTTCAAGGCTGCGATCGCTGCGAGCATATCGATATTTTGAACGTGAATAAAGCGCTCTTCGGTTTTTTTTCCGGAAAAAGCCGAGGGCATCGATATGTAATGTTAAAATGTTAAGGGAATGAGAGTCACTATTGCTGTCATGTCACAATATAAAAATCAAAGAGAAAAGCTACGACAAGAAGCATATAGAACTTTGTATTTTATATATATAATATATACATATATATATAAACTAAAATATATGTGATCTGTTATTGTTACATTACTATTACAATTGCAAACATTTAAGCAAAAAATTAAATCTTCTCTTATAAATAAAATGTCCACGAAACATTGTTGCGTTCTACATTAATAAGATATTAGCTTTGTTAACAATTGTTGAACAGATGTCGCCAATAGTAACATTCCACTGATCTTCCGCTCATTATGCATTTCGCGCTTGTTGGAAATCTATCAGCTCGATAATCGTCCTGTTCGATGCAAATATATATATAGATACACACACACACACATATATTGCAAATACAATATGCAGTTGATGCATGGTTTCGAGACTAGGGATTGAAAATGTTGCTTTGAACGAGTGTGTAGTACTATGAATTCATCGAACATAATCGCAGATGAATCGCCAATATAGTGGACTATAATTGCGTGTCGACTTTGATTACCATTAGGTTTGCGTACCACAATATTATTAGAAATGAAGTTCGAAGATTATTAATAACGAAGATTACGAATTAAGGCTTCAGGCATGAATAAAATGTCCATACAATAGAATAATTATTAAATTTTGCCTATAAAAAAACAGTATTCACATAAATTAAAGTCTAGATTGTAGAAATAGCAAACAGAGAATTTGTGTAAAGAGTAAGACTTTTTGTTTATATATTCATACGACTTATTTATATAAAAATTGATATCAAATACTATATTAAACTTCCCCAATATTATCTTTAAAATTTATAAAATAATACACGATCGTTAAAGTAAAATTATAATCGATATATATCATTATTATAAAAACAGTTTTTAATATGTAAATAAATAACTTGTACAATATGTTTAAATAATATATATTTATATTGCACTAATACTGGATCACTCAAGCAAGGAAACGTGTCTTTTGATGACAAGACGTTCTCCAATTATACGCGGATTAAACATCACGGATGTAGTTTCAGGGCGGACGTTGCAGCGCGCGGCTGCACCGCATCTCCGCAAACAGGCCGCATGGTACATGGGACGCATAACTCGTAGTTGTACGTCCGGCCAAAATGGAGCCACGGGTATATCGATTATGGCATTTCGTCTCAGGTTTCCGGGAACCGCTAGGCTATCTAGCCCGCTTCAAGGCAATGCATATCAAAGTGGCCGCGTTTCGATAAAAGCTCTTAATCCTTCGGCACGCTATGAATATACTCTCGAATATCGACATCATTATTTTCGGGAGTCCAAAGCCGCTTATTACAAAAAAAGACGAGAAAACAACAATGAGCTTTGACGGAGAATGAAAATTTTTAATGCATTTACAAAATGGGGAGCTTGATGTTGTACATCGTAGGTTGAACGATATGCTCTGTACCTGAAGTTTATCTGATCTTTAAATAACGAATAATAAAATTTTTTAGCGAATATTTTTTTAACAATCTATCATCGAATCATTATATAGCTAATCGCACCACGTTCATTACGTTCCGTATCCATGCTTTGTTTTAAATTAAAACGGATACGACCTCAACGTCTCTACCTTTAAATACACATTTATATAATTTAGATGATCAGAAAGAAGATTAGAAGAAATACAAATTTTTAATATAATTGTGATATGAGAGAGAGAGAGAGAGAGAGAGAGAGAGAGAGAGAGAGAGAGAGAGAAGTAATATTTTATTTAAGCGCGATGCTCACGTAGCGTAATTATGGGCGATTAAAGGCAAAACCGCACGATTTCGAATCACGTCGACCGTTAATACTTTTCGCGGGCGTTTTCACTGATATCGTAATCCTACAAACAGCTCATATCATTTATAACATCCATTAATTTCCGATTTGCTTTGCGTACCCGATGGTCCAATGACAATTCTCGATTTAACTTGCGGTCGAATTTATTTCTGATTTGCGCCGTTGATCGTTCCCTTTTATCGTGAGTGTTCAGATTTCGTCCATCGAATGACCAAAAGGGAACAAAAGATCGATTTATCTCGAATGGAATCACCGATAGCGCTCGCACATGGTGCAACCCCATCGTGCTGAAAATTTCACGAAAGCGACGAGCAAATAGTTAAACAAGGTCGCATTATTATGTTACATTGTAACGAACTAAATTTCCAAACATTCGAAAATTTTATTTCCATTGTTTTTACTAAATGTGAATTTGTCACGAAACATGCGTACAAAAATATCGATTTTCTATTGTTCTATATTTTTTGTACATACATACAATGAGATATCCTCTTGATAAACATACGCTAATTTATATGGGAATTGAACCGAGTCAAGTATTCTAAATTTTATTAAAATAAACATATTGTATAAACTTTATTAAACTCGTGTCGTACTTATTGGGCTTTGAAAGTTAACTTATGCCACTTTAGGCTAAACAGCCTGTATGTATGATGACACGGAGGAAGACTAATGTGAACGGAAGGGGACTTTCGCCACTCGATCTATAAATAAATCCTTCGTCGCTTTTCATAACCTCTGGAAGGTGCTTTTTGGTGATACGTGGTTTATCTGAGGGAAAATCGTGGTTCGTATATTATCCGCAGTCCTCTTTACTCGATTCAGATGTCCATTCTCATTTTAATGTTACTCGCCTCATATCTCTGAAATAATCTTCTGTAATACGAGATTATAATATCTGACTCTATATTTTCCTTGGCCTCGTTAATTATCAACAAGCAAATGACGTCACGTTTTTTAATACTGAATTACCAAAAAAATTCCTAAAATAATGTTAATTCTTTCTGATAGTTTTATATTGAACTAAAATTGGTAAACATCACATTTACATTCACTTTTAAACTAAATGTAAAATCGTGGTTCTACGTAAGATGTACTAATTTGATATCAATGGTCAATGGACGATTGTGGTGCGTACTCACACACAATCGGTCGAAGGTTAAAACATCACTAACATTGAATTCTGTCGTATTGATTTTAGACTATAACAGCATGATCGACGAGATCATGCGGGATATTGAAATCCACTAGCATTCGCTTGAAACACAGATGCGAATTCTGCTCCGCATCGCATCGATCAATTATACTAGTGTTCACATAATTCTACAGTCTACAATAGCATACATAACGTATTACGTATACGTGTCGAGTATCAAAATAATAAGAAAGCCAAGAAATTTTCTTACCCCTTTTGTATTTCCGATATTCGTGTGCGAGCACCCAATCCTTAAATCCTCCGCAGGGGCGCGTCTTTCCACATCGTTTATCCCTGCCAACCCCTGTGCAATTTCGGCCAAATCAACGAAACGCACGAGCGACTCTCGCGTTGCGAATATCGACGAGGATATTGCAGTACGCGGTCGGAATGCAAATGTCGAGGAAGCATCCCGCCGCACTGTCCTTGCATGACTCTGTAGTTTTCTTCCTAATTCTTCGGAGAATCCAAGAGCTTCTCGCAGCAAGAGAATTAACCTTTTGAGATGCTTCAGAGCTATTTGTTCGTCTCAACTCGTTATCCATTGTTACCCTCTATTACTTCGTAGTAGACATTTTGCTGTTCCATTCATAAGGGAATCAAAAGTGTCCAAGTTCGAGACGTGTTTAAAATGAAACTGCGTCACTATCGATATGATGTCACTACCGAGATGTGCACAGTACGCGAGAGACTAGGAAAATGCAAAATGCAGCCATTAGAGTTACACAATTCTATTAAATACTTCATTAACAATTTAATGTATTATACAGACGATTGCCTAAGATGTGAGAAGGCTGATTTTTTATTGCATGTATTATTGTGTATCTTGATAAAGTCATTATATTGATATTCCGACACCTCTAAGTTCTTTTACCAAAGAATTTCTAAGTTGTTACTTCTGCCAGTGGCACAGGCAGTTTGTTGCGATCAATAAATATTTCTCTATCTCTTACCGCGAATCGTGCGATGTGAAAAAGTAACGCGCGGATTTTTCGCGTTCGATGACCGCGTTTGTTCGGTCGTGACGCGAAGTAATCCGCTTGGAAAAAAGGTGCAAGAACATCTCCACGGAGAAGTCGCTCGCTCCCCTTTCCTCGAGTTTTCAATTCCGGGACGTCGATAAAGTTTCGCCGCTCCGCATTTCTGTTAAAGAAGCCTTCTTTTCTCGCGCCCGGACGCGCTCCTGCACGAGATGATAACGTCCCCTACGTCATATTCTCGTAGCTTCTTTCATCTTTGCATCCATGGCCAAGATGATTTACAATACTGTGACGTAGCAGAGCGCGTTGCATTTGGAGACATATTATGTAGATACAAAAATCTATTATTTTTAGCACGTAGTTGAAAGTAAAAAAGTAAATTCTAGAGAGAAAGAGAGACCCATTTCCACCGCATATAGTTGTATGTTATAAGTTACATTATATTGTATACATTATGACAGTTACGCTAATCACATAAAAAGATGATACATGTGTTCCTAGATATAGTATAAGTTATTATAATACTATTTGAAAAATTATCAATTTAAAATTTATCAGCGTAAATTTTTTACATTATATCATATAATATCACATAATCTGATTATTATTTTATATTTTTGTATAGAACACATTTTACGCGTAATAATAACATTCTTCATAATCTTCCCATCTTATTAAGTAATTTTATTTATTTTGCAGTAACTTTAGTAGATATCATTGCTCTCTAATGTTCAGTCTAAATTTTCGTCTTATCCAAAATAAAAAATCTTGCAATCATTTCAATAAAATACATTGAAAGTCTCCCAATACATCGAAAGCTCTTGTTTTCTTAGAATAAGTTAAAGAGATTGTCGTCATTGTGGGAAATATCCCCAGATTATTCAGTGTTTTTCTACCCACGGAATTCTAACCAAGACGCGATATCAAAGATGGAACATTATCGCACTTTAACGCGTTATGGATCATAAGCACGTCGTCAAGAAAATCAATAAGAATTGAACGAGGAAGCCAAGAGGAAACGTGGGAGGGAAAGTTAACGACTCCGGCCAGGCATATGGAAGGTACTACGAAATGAAGATGGAGGGTCGAAAAGGTGGATGAGCCAGTTTCTTATTCAATCTATTGAGAGAACGGCTCAACATTCCTTGTTTCATCGATCGCATCGTTTCATCGATGCGTTTAACTTCGTGTTTTATCGACTTTTCCAGATCAAACATTAAGTAGTACTTTATTAGCGCTTTATTCCAATGCACATTGTAACAAACTCTCGCGTTTTTTCTAGATAAGCATGCTGCAGAAATAAATCGTACGAGTGTGTGCAAAGTATATGGCTTGAGATTAAATTGAGTAATGATACAAACAATTAGTTTAACTTTGCTCTCTAGGAAACATCTGTAGCATCCGTATTAACACATTGATCTAATCACGTCAATTGCCGCTCTCGACAATGCTCAGCGAAAGAACTAGCCCAGAAGGCCAGGGTTTAAATTACGCGCAGAAATTGCAACGTGGCTCGTATCGGGGGTTGTTGTGAGAACACTTGACTGTAAGTTCCGTGGTGTGCCCATCCTAATTGGTTTTCCGTGTATACGTTCCGGCGTACGTTACTCGATGATCCCGACAGACAACGTGAGCAAGGAACGCGAGTATTGTGCTTACTCATTCGGTTATGTGGAATTGCGACCAGGACCGCTTGACAATAACGACTACGATGTTGGGCACACGCGTGACAAATCGTCCCGAACCGTCCAATCTTGCGTCACGTCTGTAGATTAGAATGTCAGACCCTATACAATACGACTAATACTCAACCATCCTCAATTGAATATTCTGGTTGTATAAGTTATTAATGTGGCTACTATAATTTCGGTGATATAATAGAACCGGAACCGAGAAAGAAAATTATTACTGCGAAGTATTTTTACCAGAAAATACATTAATTTTACCCGCATTAATATACTGATAAAAAAACACTTTGCGCATTTACATTATTCTTTTTTGTGTAAAATTATTCCCAAAATAGGTGGGATACGAATACTTTTTCCATCTGTGGCATATCATTCTACACGTTTCTTATTTTATTAATTCACCTAGTATTTCGCTATTCTCTGCGAGGCAACGTGAGATAGAGAAGCGTGATTTAATCAAAGAGAGTGCATAATACGAAATAACTGAAATAATAAAACATCAAAAATGGTTATAGATTACGCGATCTCGCGAAAAGCTTTCTCATGCTATAGTGGCTACTTCCTATCGGAAACGGAAATCGAGATTCTCAGTCGGCTCGCGCGCACCAAACGAGAATTGCTCGAAGTCGTAAAGTGACCCTCAGCTATGATCGATGTGTCGGCTCGACGACCTCATATCGCAACGGCAAATTCTGTCGATTCAGCATTGCGAATGGAAATTTCATTCGTAATCCGAAAATCTTTTTGGATTCAAGAAGACAGGCAACTTTATTTTTTGTGTCCCCGTATTTATTGCGAACGTAACAAACAGGGAATATTTCGCGACAGGTTTATGTTTGTTATCGTAGAGTCATCTATTTTCTAATCCAATATTAATATCCTTTTGATTTCAAGATATTATAAATGCTTTGTAAAATTTATCATCGACACGCATTACTTTCTACAAATTATTTTATGCTGACGTAACAAGTAACAAGTATTGATTTTACAGGCGTTGAGACATTCAATAATATTATTGCGATAAAGATGAATTTGTATCTCCATTAAGGTGCAACAGGGGGATCGCCATTACGAATTTCAACGGACCGCTTTGTTCACTTCTATTCGAGTTAGTCCATGCACTTTGCAAGGAGAACTAAGATCCCACCGCACATCAGGATTTAATGGCAAGCAAGTACCGCTCGAGAACTCGCGGAATCCATTAGGAGTCGTGCCGGGCTTATGGACAGAGAAAAAGGGTGGCGAAGAGTGAGGTTAGACGAACGAAGATATGAATAGCTTTATGTGAATTTGATGTTTTAATAATTTCCTATCTACACGGCGTAAAGCTGCTGTAACTTTCGCTTTACGGAAGCAGCAGATAGTGCAAACGAATGGGAAATTGACGGGTAATGAGTTTTAGATGAAGCCTCGAGACTCGAGGGTAGCTATCGATTATCAATGTATTTGTAACGACTGTAAAGAGCTCTATTGGGAAGGTCTTTTTCACGTTGCTCTTTTTATTAAAAGGATATCCAATATAGAAGAACTTTGTAATTTAAATAGGTTTACTCGTAAAATTTTTAATCCAATAGTCAATGGTTAATGTACTTAGCTCTTTATTTCTTAATATGTTTCAATTTGCTTACAAATAATATCTTTATGATTTTGCATAGTAACTCTAATTATAAATACAAAAGATGCTAGGACGTATAGATTAATACAAATGTGTCGAAAGTACATGTAGCAAGTAGATTTCATGAGTAAACGACGACCATTCTCGAATTCTCCTTAAGTTTAAGGAAGAATTTTGATAGATATCGCTAATTAACATATCAAGCCTTGGATTAATTTCTATTAATAATTCTCATTTATTTAACATTAGTAATTTTTATTTATGTAGCTCGAATACGAGCTACATAATTCGAGCTTATGTTAAAAACAGCTCTTCTTTCATCTTTGTTTAAATCCGAGGTTGAACTTGATTTCTTAGAAGGAAGGTAATATATAAGGAAGAGGTGCGTAGAAGAACGAATGTTTACTTTCTGTCGCTCAACGCGGTCTTCTACATTGGAAAATAGAAGGCGCTCAGCTATCCGACGACAGCTCCCTGAAGGTATAGAATGTCGTCTTTGACATTATCCCTCGTCTTCATAGCGATGATTCTTAAACAAACTGACGCTAGCCGCCAAGAGCCTTCTCGCGGCTTATATTTTGTCCCTCGCACTTTATACTTCGGTCGCGACTTCCGCAACTTTTCTTTACTGGTACTTAACCCATTAAGCACCAGTCTTCATAAAGCGTACATAAATTTTCTTTGCAACTTGATCCACAAGAGAAAAGTTTATCAAGCGACGATGTATATGATGCTTGCGCATTACTGAGAACTTCTATAGGAAATATATGAATGTGTAAAAGATATAGAGAAGAGAGAGTAGAAAGACAAATTGTGACGGTATCTGGATTTTATTACTTCTTAGCATCATAAAAATACAGTAGCACAGTTATAGTATCAAAAGTGTGCAAATTAAGAATTTCCACAGTGCTTCCTCATCAGGAAATTTTTCTTTATTTCTTCTATTTTTTCGTTTGGTTTCCTCATAGAGGAAGCTTTGTGACTCAACAAAAGTTTGAAGATTACAATTTTATATATGAACGTACACACTTCATTACTCGAAAAGTACTTAATAAAAAAATACTTTATAATAGTGTTTTGAAAAGCTCTCGAAGTAAGCTATGAGAATATGCAATAAAAAAGTAGGGTTTCAGTAGTAAAAATTGAAAGAGAGCCTGAAATAAAAATTTAGAAAAAATGAAAAATTTTATTTTTAAAAAACCCCTTTACCGATCATCATCAAATACAATTTCATTACATATTCTTATAGCTTACTTCGAGAGCTTTTAAAAACACTATAATAAAGTATTTTTTTATTATGTACTTATCGAGTTACGAAAGTTTGAAGATTACAGTTTTATATAAACATACACACTTCATTACTCGAAAAGTACTTAATGAAAAAATACTTCATTATAGTGTTTTGAAAAACACTCGAAGTAAGCTATAAGAATATGCAATAAAAAAATGGGGTTTCAATAGTAAAAATTGAAAAAAAACCTAAAATAAAAATTTAGAAAAAATTAAAAATTTTATAAATATGAGGAAGCAAAAGAACCCCTTAAACCAATCATCACCAAATACAATACGAGAACCTTCCTTTTTAATGATACTCTACATTTAAAAAAAAACTCAGCCCGATATCTCAAAATTTGCGGAAGTTACAGCAACCACAAACATCGTCCATACACACACACACACACACACACACACACACACACACACACACACACACACACACACATAAACACACATACATACATATATACACACACACGGACATTTTGTTAAAATATTTTTATGTTTAAAATGTTTTTCGACGTTTTAAAACAATCTAAAAGCTTTAACAAAGAAAACTGGAAAAAATTTTTTTCACGAAAACAAAGCTTTCTCTATGAGGAAGCAATAATAGTAATTTTAATAGATATGAAGTATCAAAATGGAACAATAAAAAGCTTATGTCAAGCTAGGTTTCAATGCTTAAAAATTATATCCAAAATTATTCTAAGTATAAATAAAAATAAAAACAAAGGTTTCGATCAAAATTAGGCCATTCTCAGTGTTAAATATAAACAATTAAATGTCAAATCGTACAACATATACATTATTTGGTCGCTATTAACATGTTGTCGCACGCAATTTTTTTTTAAGTATAGATATAAAATATTTTATAATATTTTAGACGCTTGATCTATGCGCCGTGTCTGAATATTATTAAAATATTTTGAAATATTTGAAAAATATTAAAATATTTGTAAAAGTATTTTACACATTAATGCAACAAATATATATTTAATAAGAATATATATTTGTAAAGGTATTATATAAAATAAATTTTACGATATTTAGTTGCAATTAGTATACATTTAAATAAACATAAGTAATCATTATAAATTACAAATATTGCATTTCTGCTTTACCTTTTAAAGACGTCGTCTTTTGAACGACGAAATTAGTATCGTTGATAGTGAAGGATCACAGGATCAAAGTTTCACATCGATATGTCGTGATCTCAGAAATCTACACTAAGCTAGCTGCCGCTCTTATTGAACTCTCGAAGACCATTTCCAGAAAGCCCTTTGGGCCGGAACTTCGAAGAACTTACTCGGGGAAGGGCATTCCACTTCCTTCAAGAGAAAGTTCGCAATATTAGATCGATGAAAAGTTCAATCGACAGATGTTCAATTTTTCTTACGTATAGCGCTCAACAGCCATGTTCTATGATTTTCTATAATATTCCGGTATATATAATTTCTTATAAAGCTCAATTTGCATTTTATATTACAAGAAATAGTTATTTGTGTAACAAGTGCGGGAAGTTGACAATTGGACACGAGCGCGGAGAAGGCGAATGCGATCACCCGCACGAGTTTACAATTGTCAACTCGCACGTGTTACACACACTATTTTATATTACACGTGCGTGGAAAGTGGCCCATTGCGCGCGTTTCTTGAAAAGAAACGCGCGGAATGGGCACTTTCCACGCACATGTTATATAATAGTATTTTATTTTATACATATAACTTATAAAAAGTTGTATTTGTATCGAGTTATACAAATATTGAATGTCACAATACATATTAACACGTATTTAAAAAATGGCCGTTATATTTAATTGAAAAGTTATATCATATATACACATATGATATTTATATTTTACATATGTTTTACATATATATATATATATATATTCTTTTAAATAAACGTCTAATTATTTCTCTTAAATTAAGTATCAAAGCTGAAACATTAAAATATAAAACACAGAATTAAGAAAAAAAATAGTTACAAAAATAGTTGATTTTATTTTTAACGAGTGTTTATAAAATTAAATATCTGTCTCATGTTATTTGAAATCCAATTTTATAAAAAGATTTTTACTAAACTAAACGCTTTGAAATATAATCTCAAGTGTTGCTTTATATAAAAATCAAATTGCTAGAAATTCATGTTCCACTATAATTCCATTATAAGACTTGTACAAAATGCAACGCTGTTTTATTTGTATAAAATAATGTTTCATTTGTAAAAATAAATTACATTTAACGCTGTCACAAACTTGAGTTTGCAAGGATGCATATAATATTCCACTAATATGCGCTTAATTAACCCATTTTTTTACCGGTATAAAGAGCAGTGCTTGCGCTTCCTGGCTTTTTCGCAAGTACTCTTCTGTCCTCTTAAATATATCGCGTTTTAATAAGGAGCTAACATGTATTAAAGACGCGTCAATTATAAATGCAAGTTTTGCACACAATAATGACTTTTTCTGTTATATATTTGACATAAATAATTTTAACAAGATAAATATCTTAATCAATTGGCTTTAAAGATTCAAGTTGAATTATAAATTTAACAAAAATTTTTTATGTCTTGTGTGTTCGAAATTAATATTTGACGGAAGACGTTTGTGAGACAACTTTTAACGATATCTCAGTTTACGAGATTATTAATATAAATCTCGCAAACAAGTCAATGGTCATCGGTGACGAGAATTAAAAACACGTTCTCATCTCGTTTCTATGACGTCTCTACGTCTGCCGCATGATGCTTTAATTAAAAATTAATTAAATTGGCTTTCCCTCTTCTTTTCGGATCAACCGGCTTTGACCGACACTCAATCTTAATTTTTGTTGTCCACCAAAAGCTGAAAACTATTCACGATAAAAATTCAAAAAAATGAAATTAATAAATTTTGAAATGATTGTAAAATATTTGAACAAAAAAATTAAATTTTAATATGAAATTAAGTATGCAAAATGTATACATAATTAAATTTGCAAACTTGACTAGGAATCGCAAATTGTAGAACTGGAACAATTTTTGCAAACAGAACAGATAATAGGTATGTTCTTAACAGAGTTGCGAGAGACGAATAATTGGAAGCGAAATGAATGGCATGTCATGTAATTATCCTTCGTCGCAACATTTTCACAATCGTAGCGGAATGTCGGATTTCACGATCGCGAAATCTATCTTGAATTACCAGACGAGACGTCATCGAATGTGGTCGACCTGGTACGAAGAGATGAAAGCCGCACTCGGCTCTTTCTGGATCAGGTTTAATATCTGGAAGGGTTGGTTACCGGAGGGCGAAGGCCGGGAAGCATAAAGAAAAAAGTAAAATGAAAGAGATACGGATGAAAGTTAAGAGGGAGGAAGACAGAGAGCTGAGTGCGAAATGAAAGAGAAAAAGAGATACGAGACGTGCGCGAGGGACGTGATGCAAAAGATGGAGGTAGAACACATCGGGAATAATGTCATATCGATTTTCCGAGCCCTTTTTTCGCCGTCTGCGGCGTCGATGTCGAAGGGCGTCGATGCTCCACAACTCGAGCGTTAAAATTTTGAAATAATTTTTTGTGAAGTGTACGTCTTACTTTTAGTTTATATACATTACTTGCATGCGTTCGCATAAATCGTTGCATCTCGTCTCATTATCAAAAAGATAACGGAAGATGATGAAAGCTTCGTATACATGAACGTTCACACAAATCGTGAAATTTCGTTGAAATAGCCGTACCTCGCATTAATACTGATAGTATCTCGTTTAAATTCATTTGTACTCCGCCAGCGCTAACACTGCAGTTATTTAAATCTCGTCTCATATTTATATCATATGCGGCTCAAACAGTTATTCTGAGCGCTAAATTCGCGGCGAGAATACTAAATTCTGAGATCACTGTGCTTCCTGGATTGATTTGCACAGCTCTGAAAATAAACAGCTCGAACTACGAAGGTGCTAAATTATTTTATCGGACATTCCTTCCGCAAACAGCTGGCAGCAATCGTGATCCCGATATAGAAGTCCCGGCAACGATTCGTACCGTAGATTAATTTTCGCCGATGGATTGGAACATGCGGGGAGCTCGATGAGAAGCGTGCCTTTTGTCTCGCAAGCCATAGAATTTCCCGTATTTTTCCACAACACCGAATAAAATGATCGGATCCTGTTATGGGGGCTCGTCCACTCCAGCAATCTATCTTCCTCCATCTTGCTCCGCCTTTCGATTCCCCGGTATTTTCACGTAATCGCTTTTACGCTCGTTTAACTTTACTTTATTCACTCAAGTCGCATTCGTGGTTGATGCGCTTTGCATTTGCATCACCTTTGTATTTTGCATGTCAAATGCGATGTCGTTATCGCGTAAATTCCAGCTAATTAGCTTGAGATGTCCCATTAATGCGGTACGTATGTATATCCTACTTAGAAGGAACTGTTAAGATTAGAAGTGCTCTTAGTACAACTTAATGCTACGTAAGAGCCACTTATGATATATTACATCTCGACCGAGGCATTGCTCCAAATCTATGTTGTGCTTCAAAACATATATATTTCTTAACAAATTTGGAAACAATTTTTTTTATACTAAAGTTTTGAAAAAGTTGTAAGGTAACATACATTTTATTGCCTTTATAATAGCGTGTGACTTGTTGAATTTTATAACATCTGCATAAAGTTGGTTTTATATACATCCATCCAATTTTCCTGTCAACCTAAACCGCATGTATATTTGCACCGCGTCGACTGGATCTTGAATAACAAATATAGTGAATGTTGTACAACTGACCCAATCTCCTTGATCCTTTGCATGAATTACGGTTGCACGTTTTATAAGATCTGAAGGATCCGACATTCGCGATATGACTTTCATGTAATTTAGTCTCGTGTTACGATGTTACACGTAACTTAAATCTGACGTATTGTTTCGCTACCTCGGTAGTAGGTTTTCTCTCTCAATATACTAAACGCGCGTCACGCCCGCACCGTTTCCTTTCTCCTCGTATTTCCTTTCACATTTTACGTCTTCTCGAATATGCGAAAATAAGAAGTATATATAATATTTCACATAGGGATAAAAATGAATTGAGCATAGAAATTACGTAGGGGAGAGTTGCCTAATACATACTGGGGTTAGATTCCCATAACTTTTGCGCCGTAATGTAAAGGTGATTTCCGAAAGCAATTTTAGCGGACATACGGGAAAAATAATAAAAAAATTCTAGCGTTAATAGTTTAGAAGATATAGCAGCAACATGATTTATATGTAAATTTCAGACACTAGGTACATATATATGTGCAGCACATGGATTGCGTGTCTGAGGGGCATTTAGGTGTGTATCTGCCTTAGCGTTGTTTACATTTTTTGTGTGAAAACACAACATCGTCTTTGTTATGAATAAATATTCCTGTTCAGTTCGCTGTAGTACTTATTGTTAATACTGTTTGTAGCTTTACATCATATGCACTAATATTCATCACACACACACACACACACACACGCGCGCGCGCGCGCGGGGTGGTGCGAGGAGGGCCTTTGGTCCCCCTCCCGCACTCGCTCCTCCGGTAGGCAGAGTGGACCTCGCTTTATAACTTTGCACTCTGCCTACCGGCGGAGGGGGTGCGGAAGGGGGAACCAAAGGCCCCCCCTTGCACCACCCCCGCGCGCGCGCGTGTGTGCGT
>NJRP01000304.1:71898-94787 GCA_003063835.1 Aphaenogaster floridana
TTATCAAGGCTCAGAAAGATATTCTCCCCAATTTATCTAAAAAAACATGGTTTATAAAATTTCATGTAAAAATTGTGACACTACATATGTAGGACAGACGTGTAGACTGCTCAAGATTCGGATTGCTGAACATAGAAATCATATACGTAGGAACACTACTACACAGTCAGTGATCACCGAACATAGGTTGTCTTACAATCATGAATTTGAATGGGAAAGTGTTAAAATCCTTGATAAAGAACGTTTTTTGGGGGAAACGTTTAATTTCTGAAATATTACATATCAAATGACAAAACAACAGTCTCAATCTGCAATCCGATACTGAGTACCTACATCACTCTTATGTGTCCGCCTTAAACAAATTGTAAACTTTGCCCATATCTTTTCCTCTCTCATCTACTTATTTATGATTATGTATTTATTGTATTTGTTTATTACCCAGATTGACGCTTATCATTGTTTCTTTACATGTTAAGTTCAGGGTTGGGAAGTAACGCGTTACTTGTAACGCCGTTACCGTTACAGTTACTTTTTTTTAGTAACGAATTGGTAACGACGTCATATTTTTTCATTAGTAACGGTAACGGTAACGCAGTTACATTTTGTGGGTAATGGTAACGAATATAATCGTTACTTTTATCGTTACTTTGTATATGTACAATACATATGTTTAGAAAGGACATAAGCGAGTTTTAAAAGAAGGGAGCGTTATGTTTGATCATGTTGCGATTAATATAGACAGCCGGATGTTATTCTAAAAAAGGGTCATTAAAAATTTAGCGAAAAAGTAACGGAAATTGTAACGACTTGTTATATTTTTAGTAACGATAACTGTAACGAGTTACTTTTTCCAATAGGTAACGCTAACGGTAACGAGTTACTTTTTTTAATAAGTAGCGAGTAACGGTAACGAGTTACTTTTCAAAAGTAACTTTCCCAACCCTGGTTAAGTTTGACCGTGTTAAGTTTGACCTTTACGATTTTAATTTTGACTTTCTTGACTCTCATCATTTTAATATTGACTCATTTCACTACATTTTATTCTTTATAATTTTCTTGTTAACTACCATGTACACCAATCATTTTTGTATCTATTTCTTTTTTTCTCCGTTCTGCATGGTGAGTGACATTTATTCGTTAACTTAATCTCTTATCTATTATTCGTTAACTTAATCTATTATCTTTGTGGTCACTTTTAGGCTGACAACTATAACATTCGGCTTACTAACCGTTTGTGATCCTGGAAATACTTTTTGGAGTGTCCCTGCGCTTTGTGTAATGGAGAACGAACAGTAGCAGTAAGATTCATGTCGTTCAGAATGGCCCAAAGAGGAGCCGAAACGCTCGACTAATTTTTCATATGTAATTTTATTTAAATTATGAATTATATTAATTTGTGCTCTATTAACCGCACTAACTCTCATTAGTCCTCTTTTACTTTAATTATTGTTCGTACTTATTTATTTATTATTTTAAAATAATTATATATATTTACCATATTTATTTATTATATTATTTAATATTTTATGGCTGCATAAATAATTATGTTAAAATAATAAATCTAAAATACCTAACCTATATGATAAGTTAAATGCGAACGTATTAAGCATGTGATTTTAAATTATATTATTAATCGTATTATTATTACGATTATATTATAATTATTATATATTGGATATTTTTTATTTGTTATTAATATACATATATATAATTCTTCGAACATATTTTTGTTATTTTCATTCGTAAATTTATTATTTTTAGGAGTTAAAGGAGTATATTCTTGCAAATTGACAGGGATACGATTTAGGAGACTAGTTGCTTAAATCGTACTTTTTACACCATGTTATAAAGAAGTTTATAACAAGTTAATTTAGACTTGTTGAAAAGTTAAACATATGTATAATAATAATTAATGTCTTAAACATCAAACTACAATTTCCAACATTATCTTGCACATAAATTAGAAATAAAATATGAAATACTTTAAGCAGTACGATTTTAGCAACTCTTCCCTACTAGATTTCGTGAGGGCAATGTCAATTTTGAAAAATTGTCGGTGATTCCTATCTTTTTGCTGCTGATCTCTTCGATTACTTTCACGGTAATCGCCATCAGATTTCCTAGGATGTACGATGGCATGAGGAATTATGCGCCTTCCAAGAAACTTCATCGAGCTACCATGACGGTGACAAATTGCTCGATTTCAAGAGCGCGATTCCCACCCTTTAACTTTCCGTTTCTATCCGCTTCGGCCGTTTATCAGGAAACTTCAGATTTTGCTCTATAATGCATTTATCCATCCTTTCATGTACCCTAATGCATTTATTTCACTCATCTAACTAACTTGAAAGTTATTGATAGACTTTTAATATCGATACTTCATCTATTTATAATTCCTCTCATGCATTTTAAGAAATTAAATTTGTAAAATATTCAAAATTTATCATAGTAAGAAATTTTACTCTAAAGATATATAATTCACATAAATTGATGCAATTGTAATTTGTTTATCAAATAAGTTTTGTTCTTTCCTATAAAAAAAAGTTCAAAAGTATTCAGAAACATTTCTATTTTAACATAATTTTAATTTCTATTTTAATATTAAAATATTACCTAATATACTTTAACGCGATACTTCGAACGTAATATACAGGGTGTATCAGACCACCCGTCCACCTCGATTTTTCCGAAAACGCGAGGCGACAGGAAGTTGGAGAGAAATGTTAAGTCTCAATTCCTATCCGAAGAATTGAATAAAGGTATTTTTGTTTGCCGGAACTGACCGGAAGTACCCGGGGTCAACTTTAAAATCTCAAATAGAAACGTATGTCATGTAGGGTGTCGTTGAATAGAGCTTGAAAAAAGAAACATCTTTTATTTCAACATAATCGCAGTATCTCTAACCGTTGAGGAGAAACGACTGAAAAATTGAAAGGTAATAGTGTTGAAATTAGAGAGCCTTTAGGAAAAAGAGGCGCCAACGGGTCATGTGACCAGCCTTTCCGTGATTGGCTGGCCCAAATGTATGGATTTTTGCATTGCGACGCCAATATATAACAGATTTTATATAAAGAATAGATCTTTATATAAAGAATCAACAATTAAATCCTATCTATCAGTTTTTAAGATGGCCCTAAGATATTGCTCGTAATGCAATAGAATATTTTGAATATTTTCAAATGACTAAGCCATCGTTTGCATGCGCATGACTAGAAAAGGGATTTTCCATCCTGGGATGATTGCAGTCTGCTTGCCGTTTCCACGAATCACAATATCCAAGAAATTTTAGAGAATGGCACGATTTACCTCAGAAATGGAAACAGTCGGAGTCTTGCCGCGTCCTGACGAAGCAGAGCCAGGACGAAATCGACTCGAATGTATCGAAGGATTACATGCACGGGTAGATATCTCAATTTCGTTCCTGATCATCGCCAAAATGATGGCGCAGCTTTTCTTTATCACTTTTGTCTCCTGTGTGTCTGGAGCAAATCCTGAAGAACGTGCAAACTAAAGTGTGAAATTGGAATTTGATACGAAATTAATGAGAAGTTTACTTTAAAAAATCTAGCGTTTTAGACACGCAGTTGATCATGCTTTTTACGACAATAACCAAAAAATACAAAAGAGTATAAATTAGGAAAGAAAAAATTATCACTTTTATATTTTAGAAAAAGCAATTTTAAAATCTTCAATGTGAAACTGACCAAAGAGATATTACATGTATATCTTTGTACTCTTAAAACATTATATTATAATTACGTCTGTTTTTTGATCATTTACTTTTAAATGTGTCATTAAACTTTCAAGGTCAAAGGAAGAGTAAAATTAAATCCAATTATCAATGGAAGGTGGATAACTAAACAGACGATCCCTTCCCTTTGTTATAAATTCTATTCTCCTGGATTTAATTAAAGAATTACGCAAATCAATATTTAAATTAGATAAGTTATTTAGAAATAAAAAAAGTAACGCAGAGGCTCAGAGGATGAAAAATCAAATAAAGCAAGGGGTATATTAATCAAACTAGGTTTAAAACTTATTATGAAATTAATCAAACTGTATAATAAACGTTTTGATCTCTAAATTAGAACACCTTCAGTGTCAAAATATAAACAAAATTAAAACAATCGTAAATCTGTAAACAATCCATTACATTACTGAGTCGCTGTTAGAATATTATCGCACGCTGATTATGAATATTATGATATGTCAAAGATATGCTGTGTGTTGTCCAGTGTATAAAATAGAAAAATTGTACCCCAGAAAGTATTATTTATGTTGAGATGCATGTAACTGAAATATGCCGCTCATCCCCAGGTGTAATATCACAACATATAGTTAACTAAGATTACAAAATTTTTTACTATGTTTATTGCTTGGCTGTTACTTTTTCTGTTAAAATTATTTAGATCATTTTTCCTTTTTCTTTGATATGTATATTAGTCTACGCATCGAAAAGATGTATTCTTTTAAAGCGATGAAAAAAAATTTTAATATATATTAAATATTTTATATTTATGAAAACTTCTTTACAAGTTAGACATTCACATACCTTTTTACTTTTTCCTTAAATGCAACTTATATGCAATTTAAAAACTGATTGATGAACAAGTTTAATATTTTCTAGTTGTCAGTAAATAATGGTTTATCAATTCATTTATCAATTGGAAATACTAGACATATCTTGACAACAGATATAGTAAAAGAAAAAATATTCAATTTATAGTACCACTACAGTCAGTTACAATATTAATTTCTATATTAATTTCACTACTGTCTGCAAGTGCTGCTTTAATATTTTTTAAGTATTTTAATTTTTGCAAATTAGATGTTTTTCTCTTATCATAATTTTAATAATAACAAACAAAATAAAATATCTCATAGTAATGCGTTAATTAAAATAATTAATAAAATAATTCTACATTACTAGTATTTAATTGTAGATGCCAGTTATTTGTAATATTTAAAAAGATAATCTTATTGGACATTTGTGTGAATTCAGGTTTTAATTGTTTCTCGTTTTCCTAAAAAATTGTTCTATGCAACCAATCCGCATTTAATTGTCAGCGAATAGCAACGTGCAATCGATCACTTTTTATCCGGCATTTGAACTTGTTTGTATTCCTTTGCGTTACGCTTCTTCATTCGATGTGAATTCGCTTTTTCGCCTGGCTTCTAGAGATAGCCGGTACATTATTTCGAGCTAGCTCTTCTGCTCGAGTAAAACGATATCTTTGCTTGAGTGGCTACCTTCCGTAACATTCTCTGAGGGCACTTTTCGGCAGGTACTCGCGGATCAAATCAAAGACGTGAAACACGCTATTTCTAAAGCGCCATTTTCGACGAAAAGCTTCTTCTTCCATCGAGTTACGCGAACAGTACTATATAAAAATGTAAAATATTTTCTTACAATTAGACATATGAAACTGATTTCATGTTTCAAACAAATTCCAGTAAGGTATTGAATTATAACAATAATTAAATTTATAAAGTATTTCATATAGCATTTTATAAAATTTTATAATTTTATAATTTTAAATAAATATAATAATATATAAATTTTATAATTTTAATATTTACAATAGTTAATAATAGTTATTATGGATATATCTAAATATAATTTTGAAGAATAAAAATTTGTGGAATTTAAATTTCTTTATATTATTGCGATTTGCTTGTCTGGTAAAAATGATAGAAGAAGTTATAAGAAGATCAATTCTTCCATACATTTTGTTTCTTTATTCTCTTTCTGCTAGTTTAAAAGTTTAAAAGAAAATGGACAATTCTTTTTAAGTTTATCTTTATGTTCCCTTATTTTTCTTTATTCGCTTACAATACTTCATCGATCTCTATTGGAATAGAACAATAAAGGAAAGGAAAACTTTTGTAACGGTTTTCACACGATAGGATAACAATAGAAAAGTACGATACTTTATCTCTTTTAACGTACGCTTGGTAATGAAGTTGGAAGGGCCAAAAATTCCAATAAAAGACCGTACTCCAATGGAATTACGCGGAATTACTCGCACTGCCACAGGTCGCACTGATGCTCTACATTCACGAGACTCTTCTGGGGCCAGTGGAACGCCTCACTGAATTCTGGTATGTTCGATACAATGCCATTCAATCTCAGTTGAGGCGTTGAGCGTGATGCATACATATATCCTTAAATGTGGCCAGGCGTGATAGATTCGCAATAGAAATAAAAAAAATTAAATTAATATTATAAGTGTTAATTCTCGACCATTCACAATTAAACGTTTCTTAAAGATTTGAAAAATAACTATCTGCAGTTATTGATATGCATGTATCCGAAATAAACGGTAGAGAATTTTCTAATGAATAAAAATATTAACATTAAGATTTTAAACTTTACTTATCTAAAAGTAATTTGTTGGTAATTAATAGCTAATATCTTATCTCTCTTGATATAATTTATAAGATTTCATATAACATTATTTCTCCCGATCACCGTTTATCAATTCGTTAAACGGATGATTATCCTCCGTTCTGACATAAAGATAACAATTATCGAATAAACTCTATAAATATATTACGAGTTGAAAAACAGACCGTTGCGCGCAAACGTCACTTCAATTATAAATTTTATAGCAAGCACGAAGGTTAACATTTTGCAAATTACATTATACATGAAATTGTGACATATATTCTGCTAAAATTCAATGTTGAATTATCAATATGTTTAAAGCGATGACAGCGTTTTATTTTTAGTCGCTTGACACAAAAAATTATTAATCCAGGAATTTGGATTATGTATAAATTAATGACGCAAAGATTTTATATCTGTTGTGTGTAATTGTATAAAAAAGAAAAATTAGAAAATTATAAATTTATATTTGTATTTATTAAGTTTTATTAATTAATTAATTAAGAAGGCATACTTTGCATTTGTTTTGGAACTCAATGAGAGATCTTTAATTAATTGCATCAGCATCTAGCTGTGATCAATGCACAAGAATGTTTAATAAAGAAAATTAATCTTCTAATATTCAAGATCTTTGCTGTTATTATTACTTCAATTTTTTATAAAGTAGCGATTTTTAAACACAATATTGAATTAATTCGCGATTAATTTTAAATTTAACTAGTTTTTGAAATTTTAAAAACAAGTTTATAATATTTTATTGTTATTTATATAAAATAAAGAGAGTCTCCGTCTCTAAAGAGACCAGAATAAATTATCTGAGTTACGATATTTCTGCGCTAGATTACCTCCTAATCATTGTCATCTAAGCATTAAATATAAGGAACCCACGAAAAGTTTGCTCTCGGCAAAGGTCTTAAATTAATTGGAAATGTCGAATTAAATTACAAAATTACAACCTTGAATGGCTTTTGGTAAAGGCAAAATGGGAGACAATTAGAAAACCGAAACACGCCGTAAAGACGTGAGCGAAAATGAAATTTGTTTAACGAAGTCATTTCACCGCCAGTGCTTTTCTTCCTTCTCATTTGCATCGCCGTGAATTAGATTGCAGACGCACAAGCAGACTCGCAATCAGCAACTTTTCCTCATAAGAAAATGACGTGTTTACAAAAGCTCGAAATATGCAGAAGCGAAGAGGTGAAAGTAATTAAAAAGAAAAATGTATTAATGAGTGGATTTTTGTTCGTTTACGTACAGTCGTACAACGGTGCTCGTACAACGAGCAAAATCGATTACGACAACTAGAATAACGATAATTGCTTGAAGAACTTTCTGCGCTAACGATAAAGATCGAGCTTTTGCGACGATTGCGGAAATAAAATTGGATGATAAAGACGTAAGGCCGTATTACGCCGACAGGCAACGAAGTAATTAAAGGAGAGGCGAAGAGTGAGTTCCCTTGATCCTTGTACGACACCCTAAGCCGAATTAGATTAAGGAAAAGGAAAGATCGCGTTTAGCTTAAATGCACGATGCAACTCCGTATTGATGATTTTCATCGAAAGAACTGAAAATCTTACTTCCTAAAGCAACAATTCATGCTTCGATCATTTTTTAAGAAGAAAAATTCAATGTGACGGACTAACAGATTCTATCTTTAAACGTAAAAGTTTTAAAATGACGCCGGACAGAGATTTATTGTTGAAAAGAAACTGTTTTATAAGTTTAGAAAACGTGACTCAAATGGAAGAGTTCAAAATAGATAGGAATGAAAAATGTAATATACGATATACTTGTATTTTTGTGAATATTTTACACACGTACGACCTATCCGCTTCCACTATAAATTCATGTTTTCAGCGCACAGGCAGAGAATTATATATGACGCTGCATATCGGTTTTATCGAGATTTTCGTTTCAAAGCCTCGTTACAAGTCGTTTTAAAGTAGTTCTTACAAGCATCATGCAATGATAATAAATCATATTGTGAAAAGGATATGAAGAGAACACAGACAATACAAACAGATATATCCACAACATATAATCGATTTATTCTGATCAATTGAAATCAAACATTGAAATAAAATATTGAGATGCATCAATATTGTCTCGGAGAAACGGAGTACAGTTTTGAACATATTCTCTCAATATTTTTGTTCTCGATGTCAACATTCTCATGTTATTTTATTCTAGTTGTGTAATATTTACATTTTGTTTGCGTTATCGTATATGAAATAGTAAGAAAGTATTCATGTACTACTTTTAAGAGAAATTTGTAAAAAATGGCATAAGTGTTATTTTGTGTTTAAGCGAGGTGTCAACCGCGAGCCATTCGAGTAGTTCAGCTTTCATGGCCAAGATGAACTTACGTAGGATCCTGCCGTGGATATGGTGCTTTCTAATTACAAGCGAATGTTACAACGTAAAGAATAGAGGCGAGGACGGCTCGAAATTGATACGCATCGATGGTGACATCATCCTCGGCGGGATCTTTCCGATGCATGAGCAGGTAAACTTTCAACTTTCCTACACAGGGCATATTAATAGTCGTGTGTTTCTTATTAGCTACAGATTTTCTCGATAACTTTGGAATCGAATTTTCCTTAGCGGAAGTTTAGATTTAGTTATAGTATAGTATACAGTAATACTTTGATGGATCACGTTTTCTGAGTTTCTTACAATAAATATCTTGATAATTGGATTGCAAATGGATTGAAATTTGTATTAAAATGAGTTTAAAGTAGGGCTCAGACAAAAGATTCAAACATATTATATGTTCGATCTGTTTGAATAGTTCGAAGTAAAAAAAAAGAACATCCAGTTCGAATCTTTCGGACAGTTCGGACAGTTCGAACTTAAGCAATGATCGGTCTGAAATGTCAATTCGTTATGTCTGAAGTTCGGACAGTTCGGACAGTAAAGATTGAGTATTGACGTAGTATGTATTGGAAACAAAAGAGCAATTTTTCACAAGCCTTTTTAAAACTGTCACATAAACTTAGATTAAAACTTTTAAACTTAGGTTCGAACTATAATAATATCGAACTTTCAGATCTGAAGTGAGTTCAAATAGTTCGAACATATCTTCAGTTCGAAGTATTTGACGTTCGAACTTGAGGTTCGAACTGTCCGAACTATTCGATCACCTAATGTTTCCGAGCCCTAGTTTAAACCTAAATGAAAAATAAGAGCTTGTTATATATACATATATATATTTATTTATATAATTTATTAATAAGATTTTTATACTTTACGTTAAATTAATATTTGATAATTAAGTTTTTCGAGCAATTTTTTTCAGATAATTTTGATTTTTATTTGTCGAAAATATTCCGAGCAATAATAAAGCATGATTTTTTATTAAGACATATACCTAGTTGTCGTTATACATATATAATCGTCGTGAATATACTTTTTTCGTGATTATAATTTTATTAATGAAGTTAAATATATTATTTTCCGTATATAAAGATTAAATTGATACGTATCTTTTTTATGTTGGAGCTCGCCTGGAGCGGATCAATATGCATATATCTCGATTCTGCTACTCGTTTTGCACTTGTCCACGAAAATGTACTTTTGTCTTATTCTGCGCTCTTTCGTTTCAAATTGCCTCGCAGAAATCACGCTCTTATCTTTCGAGCTTGTCCACTTAAAAATAATAAATATTTCGAATAAGAATACACTATCTAGCAACGAACAAATAAACACGTTTATTTGCTATCATTGCTAACAATTAAGTCCATTAATATTAACTAACAATGAAAACTTTTTATAATTGTTGAGAAGGTGAGATTAAAAAGTTTTTAGATACTCACGCTTTTATTTTTAAAAAGAAAAATTTTTTCGTTTTCCATATTATACATTTATCAAAACAAATGATATAAGTATTTATAAACGCAATTAATCTTTGCAATTGGTACGAATTAAACATTGAAATTAGGACTCGGAAACATTAGGTGATCGAATAGTTCGGACAGTTCGAACCTCAAGTTCGAACGTCTAATAGTTCGAACTAAAGATATGTTCGAACTATTTGAACTCACTTCAGATCTGAAAGTTCGATATTATTATAGTTCGAACCTAAGTTTAAAAGTTTTAATCTAAGTTTATGTGACAGTTTTAAAAAAGCTTGTGAAAAACTGCTCTTTTGTTTCCAATACATACTACGTCAATACTCAATCTTTACTGTCCGAACTGTCCGAACTTCAGACATAACGAATTGACATTTCAGACCGATCATTGCTTAAGTTCGAACTGTCCGAACTGTCCGAAAGATTCGAATTGGATGTTCTTTTTTTTACTTCGAACTATTCGAACAGATCAAACATACAATATGTTCAAACCTTTTGTCTGAGCCTTAATTGAAATCCACTTTTTTTTTACTTCAATCCGCAATTTCTAAAAATCTTGATATAACGAAATCCGTGTTCTTGATTAAAATTATTTTTTGTCTATTGAGATTCCGTTGTATACATTATAGCAAAATATAAAGCACATATCTCTTCGAAAAAAAGAGAAATTAAACAAGCTAATAATTGTCATTAAGGGGACCAGATAGGTTTCAACGGCCGAAAACTGCGTGAGATTCAAATGATGGTTATGGACGAACGAATAGACATATATAAATTTTCTTTTTTGCGAGTTTTTTTATGCATTCTTGATAAACAAATCAAGCTTTAAAAATTCAAAAAATATTAATAATTAAAAGAGATATTTATATTTGAAGGCAACCGCGCGATTCGCGCACTGCTTTCTTCTTGCCGCGATTCCGGGTGAACGAGTTGGAGTTTTTTATTTTTTTGGTGCCATTTTGTTGGTAAGATTCCCCTTTATAAACTGAACCTAAATTCTGTTAAGAAACATCAAAATTATAATAATGGCGGCCAAAAAACTAAAAACTTCAAAAAATTCAAGTTATTTATTGTTAAAACGGTTTTAAAAAATTAATTTTCATATGCAGACATAGGTTCAGTTTATGTAATATGTGTTTATCTTTAATTTAAAAAAAAATAAAATCGATATCTTCAGCCATTCTCGAGTTATCGCAGCAAAACTAGCGGAAAATGCTGTTTTGAGAAAAACGCGGTTAAAGTTTGGGAACAGGATTACGGCTACACAGAAATCCGTTGTAACACAGGTTCTCGCACGGTCATCCAAACTGTACTAGCATCATATACTGAACTGAATTAACGTTTCTTCTATACTTTAGTGACCGAGTCACAATTTCGAACAACTGCGCGTCCCCACAAGGTCAATATAAACACGAGGGAAGAGCGACACAAAGGCGTGCCGCTACCTTATCGCGGGCCGTGCACGGCTTCACATTTTTGGCTCTTCTGAACTCAATTTTGCGAATATCGAAGTTTTTCTTGCGCCAAAATGTTCTTAAAAGAATATACTAACCGATTATGTAAAAAACCAAAAATCGATTTTTTCGACATTTCAAACCTATCTGGTCCCTTTAAGTCATATAACCTCGTTTTATCTCGAATTTTATTTGAGACGACATAAACAAACTGGGTCGCGTATTTAATATTTTGCTATTTTGCGAGAAATAATTTATTACGCGCGCTGCCGTATGGAAAATAAGTCAACTTTCAGAATTATCAAGTATATATTACGCAACACGTGTAAAAGTTTGACGTAACAAACCTGACTCTCGCCTTTGACGTCATATCATACACATACACATATACGGTTCGAATAGAATATACAGTAACACTGTAGTTTCATGTGAGAGAATCGCAGATATCGAGGTGTGTGTATCCTATCGTCATAAAATATTTCGCTAAGAAAGCACAGAGAATACAAATAAATACAATTTTGCAAAAAATGCAAAAATTTAATTTTGATATTCTTTTGGTTAAAAACTGATTTTTTTAGAATTTCCATGAAAAATTATACGCAATATTGTGAAATGTATAACTCGCCGTACGCGCGACTGTCAAAAATATATATAATATTTATTTTAAATAACAAAAAAATAAGAAAAACAGACTACTCTCGCTGCAAACAAGCGCTATATGATTTTTACAAAACGCAACTGTATTGTGATAAAAAAATTTTTTTTAATCATAATCTTTTTGTCATAAAAATAAATAGTAATTAATATTAAAAATGTATAATGTATAAAAAGACCATTGTTAAATAAATAAAATATATAGTTTATAAATATAAATGCATTGTTAAATAGCATTATAATATAATAGGTATGTGAATTTAAAAAGAATAAGGTTATACAATAATTAAACATAAGCATTTTTTAATGTAATTAAATCTTTAATGTAATTGAAAGTTATCTTATTTGAAATATTGAATCTAATTGTTATTTATAATGCGAAATGAATCTATATTTATTGCTTCAAAATTATTATTTAACATAATATTTCAGAATTTATTAATCGAAATCATTGAAAAGAAACAATTGTTATTTTTAGTATGAACATACGAAATGTCTTATGCATTTCCCAGAACTGGATCTCGAAATTTTTTCATTAACGTTCCGCTCATTTTTCTCCAATCTAAACTTCTTTCTTCTCGAATACGCGGCTAAGTTCGATTGCTGCACAAAGTACGAAGTAAACATGCTTGTGAAACGTTACCTCTCCCACAACTATAGGTGGAATAATATCGAAAACTTTAAGCTGATTTATTGTTGTCGCGCAACTAGTTCGTGCAAAATAACCGCCGTTCACCGAACTTCCGCTAACGGATAACTTTCCTTCTCGCTAGTTGTTCTTATCGCACGATATAGTAACTCCTGAGTAACGAGCGACCCGGACTCGCGAATGATTAGTTTTTTCGGATAAATTTCCAGTGAGGCAATATCACAATTTTTCCGGTAACAACATTAATATCGATTTTCTTTACGGATAACGAGCAAAAATTATTTCATCAAAAAAATTATTCATAAAAAATCTTTTCGTTTTTAAAACTATTGTTTTATTACAGTTTTAATATAACATGTAAATATATAATATTTTATATTCTAAATTATTCTAATATATATATAATATTCTATTTTATTTATATACTAAAGAGAAATCCTCTGAACACTAACTGATTGTCAATTAGTATTTGTTTTAGTGCACAATAAAAATTGCACATAAAAACTTGCGAATGGCATATTATAAAATCTTTCTGTGATAAAAAAAATTATGATTTTTTTAGAAAAATATAAGAACATTAACTTTGTGTGATGGGGTTTATACAATTTATATTATTGTTGTTTTACGTTTAAATCTCACTTGACCAAGATTCTTTATTTTAAACGGGAAATATTTATTAAGGAATCTTGAAATATATGCACAATGAACTAAATAGATTAAATAATTGATTTTATACGTGAAATGTATAGTAGAAGATATTCGTCGTTTCCCTACATATTCTGACTTTCAGCAAAACAAATTTCCGGATTGTTAAAATTAAAAGCTTTATTCCGGGAAAGAGAGCTTCGTAACTCCGGAAACGAATGGTCAGCGTTCCCAGCTGATTTCACAAACATTAAAATCAGCGGCAGAATCGTGTGTTGTCGTCAAAATTTACGAGCGTGTTTGGCCGAACTGTGTATTTTTCGGTTTGACGGGATCTCTCTATACAGCCATAGCGACGCGCGGATTTACAGTGTCACACCGTATCCACAACTTTCCTCATACTCCTTGAACTCGACATCAACAGCGTTGAGCAGCGCATTCGACCGTGGTGTTCGAGAGTCGGGGTCGAAGTCTGTCATTTGATCTTTCGGTCCCATGACACCAAGTCGTGCTCGTACACGTGCCATTGTAGCTAGACATTGAACAAATGAATGATTCTGGAGACAAGTAGGGCATTAATCTATCGAAATTGAACGTCTACTTTATTCTTTGCTATCGCTCTTCCGGAACTGCATCATTTCGATCGAAAATTATCGTTTGCGTTGTGTGTGTGTGTGTGTTTGTATGTGTGATACGTTTAAATTGCTCACGCTTACATGCAATAATCGAACGTAATATGTGAAATACATAGCGGAAAAATACAATTAAATTATAAAAAAAGAAATTGTATATTTAAAATCAGAATCTCTTATTAAAATGTTACATGTTACGCGACATATTATATGATATTATTTCATTATGAATAAAAAGTGCATAACTCTAAAAACATAAAAACATAAATAATATCTATAAAAACTCTATAACTATACTACTGTAAAAACTACTAAAAAATAAAACAAATCGGATAGCATGCACATTTATTTGTTTCCAGGTCGCTAGCTCCATCGGCCAATCACCATGCGGAGCTGTGAAAGAAGAGAAGGGTATGCAACGATTGGAAGCTATGTTGTATGTCCTGGACCAAATTAACAATGACATAGAACTCCTGCCGAACACAACGCTAGGTGCTCTCATCATCGATTCCTGCAGCAGCGACACTTACGCTCTGGATCAAAGCATGGAGTTCGTCAGATCGTACATGAATCAAGTAAGTTGCCATTTCTTCAACATAGTAATACGTGCTGCTAAATATCGCAAAATTTACGTAATAATTTTTTGTAAAATTTTAAAGTACTAAAAAGAACTAATGATAAGTTGTTAATCTCTTTAGCAGTTTATAAGAAAGAAGATGAGCTCGGTATTTTGTAAAAATTTATATTTCACATATCATATATATATTATCAAATTAGGGCAATTCGATTCACGTTTGAGATAGAAAGGAACGACAATACGATCTTCAAATAAATTTAACGATCAATGTTTGACGTTTTCCGATTGCTCTCGCGCGCGATGGTGCAGTCTGTTGCGCATGAACTCTGCCACCGCTTATTTCGTTAAATTACGTGGAAATTACGTTATTTCACGTCGGTTTTGAGATAAAAGATTCAATCTATTTGACATAAAACAGACCGTGCGGTTCTTGCAAGGGAAGAATTTATGACTCGGCGATCCTGCGAGAATACGGATAGAAATTTGATCGAGAGGAACGCTCAGGACGCATGATCGCACATTACTTCTTTCCTTTCTTCCTTGTGCCTTCTAGACATTTGTTCTCTTTATAGACTCAATAACAAGCTTTATCGTGTCGAAGCTCGATCGCCAATATGTTTTCGAGCTAGGAACGCTTTCTATTCCCCAAGGTGCAATAGGAAATTTACGGACTCAAGGAAAAGTTCAAAAATTTGGACCTCTTTATTGATAATTACAAATGTGTTTGGAACACTAAACTTTTATTTTTTTTGCTTTTTATTTATCTCTTTTTCAATATAAAATATTTCACACATGTCAGTATACTAAAGTAAAATTAAGACTACGTGATGAAATATAATATCTCTCAATAAGATTTTAACTTAAGACTAACTGACAAAATACGTAACATTGAAAACTCAAGAATTACTATTTTATTGAAAAATCAAGAATATTATAAAGATTAATCTATTAAAATATTTGCGTTGGATAGATTGCAAGTACGCCAAACAAAAAGTTTGTAGCCGAAGGAGAATGAACGCGAATTGCGGTAAACTTTATGTCACACAATTTCAGTCAAAATTACTAGGTGAAAAAACAGTGAAGATGCTGCAGGGGATAAAAGCAAAACTGAAATTCTAAACTCTCAGCCTCGGGGTAGTTAGTTACCTTTTCCGAATTTCCATGCTTCATACGTTGACGTTATCCTGCTTCTTAGCAAAATGAGCGTCTCATGAAAATAGATACCGGTTGTTCGCGTGCCGTCGTTCGGGGAGTTTCCAAACTTCAGCAACAGTAACGACGAGCTGCTTTAGTTGGTTATCCATGCTGAAGCGGTGGCGAAAGACGATTGGATAACATCTTCCACAAAGCTGATTAAATGCAACAACTCCCAGTGTGCTCTCGCCACTTCTGGCCCAATGAATAACCGACACCAGAACTTGTTTTAATGGGAATTTACGGATATATTACTTATATTTTAGAATTATTACGTGCAATAATATAGCCTAAAATTGAATCTTACGCTAGAATCTTTTTCCATATTGGAATTATTTGCAAAATATTTTTACACATAGCCTTTTCCTAAATTAATTTAATTTACAACTTTTTATATATAAAAACTTTTATTATAAAATATAAATTTATTTAATGAATCTTAAATTAAACTGGAAATACGAATACAATTATCGTGCAAGATAAAGTACGGATTTTTTTGCTCTATAAAGTAAATAACAGTTTTTTTTATTCAATAAATTGCAATATATTTCGATTAATTTTGTCATATATTAGATTAATACATGTTATAATGTATTACATATATATTAATATGCTATACGTATCTGTATACAGGGTGTCCAAGACCATCCGTATCAGCCGAATATCTCGAAAACTGAGCGCAGCAGACAAAAATGTTTCAGACAAAAGTTGTAAGGTTTCAAGTAACGCATTATGTAGCAATATCAGTATGACCTTGAAGAGTGTTGTCAAAGTCATGTAAAAATCAACTTGAAATTTTTAAATGGAAACCCCCATTTTTCATTCCGTATTCTTATAGCCCATGTCGAGACGTTTTCAAAACACTACCTATTTTTGTCTTTTGCACAAGCCATTTCCAAGATATGAAGCTTCAAAGTTGACATTTGTATATCATAGTGGCCCTACAAAGGGCCAATTTTGTGTGTGCGTACGTGTATGTGCGCGCGCGTGCTATGATGTACAAATCCGACCGAGCAACCTCCTTGCGGTGTACATCGGATAATGCGAATGCCGGCGATATGTCAACTTTGAAGCTTCATATCTTGAAAATGGTTTCGGCAAAAGACAAAAATAGGTAGTGTTTTGAAAACGTCTCGACATGGACTATAAGAATATAGAATGAAAAATGGGGGTTTTCATTTAAAAATTTCAAGTTGATTTTTACATGACTTTGATAACACTCTTCAAGATCATACAGATATTGCTACATAATGCGTTACTTGAAACCTTACAACTTTTGTCTAAAACATTTTTGTCTGCTGCCCTCAGTTTTCGAGATATTCGGCTGATACGGGTGGTCTTGGACACCCTGTATAGATAGAGATATATGGCAAAACTCGCGAAATAAATGGGGCTGTCCAGTTGATATCCTATGAAATATTTCGAGAATGGTATCTCGAAATATTTCAGGAATGATGCTGCCAGCAACTTAATTAAAGTCTGCACGAGAGTAGAAATTAGGACGTAGTAATACAGATACATAACGCATGTCATATATTTGTTCTCAAAATTTATTCTCATCTAATTGTGAATCATATTTTTTCTTTCTATTTCTTCTTTTATAAATTAATCATTTTTTACAATAGTTTGACGTAAAATCTATTTTGTATATTTCTATACAAATTTAAACATGTATGTTATACAATGTTGCTATTATACATGGCTGTGTTACTGAAATAGATATGACAATAAAATTGCAATTTTTATATATATTAATTGTTTTTCTAAATTCTTTATTCTCTATTTTTAACTGCTAATGTAAAAATTTATTTGAGATTTTATTCATAATATCAAAAAATTTGCAGCAAAAAGAGTGTCATACTGCAATTAAAATAATTTGCAGATTAATTTTTATATAAACAGATATAGAGTTGGATAAAACCAATTACCATTTGCTTTGTAGAGCAAGGAAAAAACGGTAATACCTATAATTCAAAAATATGTTGACTATTTATATATAGGGAAAAATCGTGTAGTCTCGGACAGTGGGTAGCTCCGGACACTATAAATCTACAAAAACGGAGATAGATAGCACTATCTCTTTGTTAAGACTTTATACATAGTTGACTTGGTAGGGGGCATCCGGTATTAAATAGGGCTCAATAGAGTATGAATGACGCAACAAGGAAATTTCTGTTTTCTTTGTGTTCTTCCCCGTTTTATCCGTTTTCACCATATTTTCTAGATTCCGCACAACATTGACTGATGAGTTTATTCAATTTCTTATACAATTTACGACATTATCAATGTGTTTAGTATATTTATGTGTAATATCTTCCATAAATTTCTTTCTTCTTAAAGCATAGAAGGTTGTTGTATAGACAGATCAATTGGGTAGTATCGGACAAGGCTGTGTCAGATAGCCTAGACATATTCTACAATGAGTTTTAAAGTGCTAAACGGTACTGTATTTTGCAGGTAACGTCGGAATTCTTGAAATATCTCTATCTAAATATAAACAAAAAAGAGAAGAGGGCTTGGACTAATAGGAATATGCGAAAAGTGATGGACTTTGTTTTATCACAGACTTGAACTATTCGCGAAACTTCTACAAGATTCCAAGTGCCAAAAGCACTTTTCAAGGTAGGGAAAAGACGAGGGTAAAGACTCTTATAAAAGGCAAAGAGATTAAAATTTTAGCTCAATTACGCCGTTTTAAGGATTTGTTTAATTTTTTATCTCTGCTTTTTGTCTCTGTTTCCCCTCAGAAGACGGAAATGGAGACGAAAACACTTTCATCAACGAGCTATACCAGTGAAACGCTTTGTTTGTTCTGCGGTGAAATATACATATAATGAAAAATGAATCCAGTGCGAAAAATGTATGAGATGGGCGCACACATAGGCCCATATTCAAAACGTGCTTCTAAAAATGTTAGCGTACTTCATTGTTATTCTACCTTTATCGTTCATTAGACGTAAAACAAGGATAGAATGACAAAAAAGCGCGCTAACATCTTTAGAAGCACGTTCTGAATATGGGCCATAATGTACAGGTGTTGAACCGTATCAATAAGTCAATTACACTTATGATACTTGCCTGAAGGTTCATTAACCTAATTTCAATAAATACTTTGTATTACTTTGTATTACTTTGTATTTTGTGTAGTTTTGGAATTTTATTTTTAAATTTTAACATGTAATAAATTGTAAGACGATTTAACTGGCCATCGATGGTATTCTATTTATTACTACGTATTAACCATACGGATTGTGGTCTCTACGAGTATTAAATTGTGGCCTCTACGAGTATTAAATTTAATAATAATAATGTTAAAGCATCTATAAGATTCTCCCCCTCCCCCCACACTCTCCCATCACAAAAACTGTTAAAGAATTTGTTGCGAAAAATATTATGGTTGATACGTAGTAATAAATAGAATACCATCGATGGGGCCAGCAAGTCGTCTTACAATTTATTACATGTTAATTATTTACTGGCGATTTAGGAAAATTAAAGTTTCCGGTTTAAATTTTAAATACCGTCCGGGGCACAATATTTTGTATGCTTTATAAGTCAACGTTTTAAATAAATTTTTTTTGTAAATTTTCTATACATATTTTTTTCAAAATTACAGTTATCTTTTGAGACATTTATTATTAGTATTTATCATATTTTTTGTTACATTTTGATTGATTCAGTTTACAAAAACCTAAAGTGTCCGATACTACCTGACTTTCCCTTAATATCAAAGATCGTATATGTAGACTTACAAATAATTGTTCTATACAATAGAGGAGAAATATGAGAAAGCTGATGTAAATATTGTGTAAGCAATAAGGAAATTGTGTAGACATCATTTTATACCTCAAGATGTAACCCCAGTAATCCCATTATGTCACCGCGATTCGAGTGTGTGGAACGTATCCATAAATATGTATCGATGGAAATTATACATCCGCGATGAATCCAAATCGCTACCGTGTCCCCGTTGCGAATATTACAAAGTACAATGGCGCCGGGTCCCGTACACCGAACATCCGTAAATATTTATCGTCCAGTCGCGCCAAATGAGGACGGGTCGCTTTCGTTTGCGGGACGCGATTCTACTCGCGGATCTATGCGCCGATCCTCAGCACTTACGATTACATCGGTGCCGACGGATGAAAACAGGGTAAATATTTATTGACGCAGCAGGGGTGGCTACAAGCCGCTTTTTGTACACGGCTACTCGAAGCCGGGGCCACTCAAGCTAAGGTCGCGCGTTGAAGAGGAGACACGATCGATAGATCGGTTTTCCTCCCTTTACTTGCCGTGTGAGTCAGCTGTTAGTTGGTCCATACTATTATACAGAGTATAGACACTATAGATAGATAAACACGGTTTTTTCACGTGCAATAAGATCAGCTAAATTTAGCACAAATACATGTCACCGAAATAACATGGAACTACGATGCAGCGAAGAAATGTGAGATATCGGAAGATAATTTTAATTTTTATCGGCAAAATGTGCAATTTTGAATGTATGACGTTTATAATGATTAATAATTTGTATTTTTATAACTGTATGTATAGAATGTACAATAGATAAAACTTACAGTAACATAACTTACAATAGATAAAACTTACATACAGTAACTTAACAGTAAGCAATGGAAATATAAGCGCGTACTAAATATTATTAAAGTTAAAAAAAAATAGATTATACATTATTTCGAATATAATAATAATTTTCCAAATCTCGATAATATATTTAATAACATCAACGTACATTAAAGCATCGCGATGCTCCATTACGAGTTTTCGGGGAGATTGCGCTGTATGATAATTCACACAAAGCATTCCTATAATAAATTGCTTTTTGGGATGATAAAGGAAGGTCGAAAATGAGGTGGAAATTGTGCGAGGGAGAAACGTCTTTCATGATTGCCAATCACGCGATAACTGACGAGCGACGAGAGCCTTGCATTACTTTTCATATTTTCTTCTTACTTTCCGAAAATCTCGCATATTTCCGCACCCCTTTGTGTTGATTCTCGCAAAATAAACTATCCGCAAGTCCCCCGTGAAGAAAAATTCTTGCTGTCTCGTTTACCTGCCTATTTCATCTGTATAATGTATGCCCCGATAACGGTGCATTATCATGAACCGCAAATTCTCTCAGATATCCTGAAAATATTTTGTCGGCAAAAATTTACGAACATAAATTGAATTTTGTTGAAGGATCACTTTGGCGTTTGACAAAAGAATAATATTGATATTTCATACGTTTGACACTACAAAATTGTAAAGCAGTACAGAAAAATTAACAAATTAAATTCGAACTTTTTCAGCCTTGCTCTTTGGGCTGATTTATAATTAATTTATGCACGCTACGCAAGACAATAAAGCAATCCACGCGTATTAATACATGTTATGTCTGTCTGCAAATTATAATGAAATCCTGTGCATTTCTCAATTTAATTAAATTTTATGCTGACATGGAATCGTATCCGTATAATTCAACTCGCGCATATTGCGCAAGACGTCAGATTAAGTTGTACTAATTTTTATCAGATATTTTTGCGTCAGATATCCGAACAAAATCACTGCAATCGACCTGGTTCTGTCTCACGGACAATGGCCGTTGGTTCCTAAATCATGTGCCGCGACGTCAGCGTCATGACGTAACTAAATAGGGTTTGCGGTTATAACTGGGTCGGTCGTCGGTGGCGGAAATGAAAGGAAATAGATTAAATTATTATGTCAAGTGTGTGAACGAGCCTGATGGGACAGTGAGGACGCACGTGCGCGGATTATTTATCGAGCTCTCGTTAATCGATGGCCAGCGATTTTATGCTCTCATGAAAAATTTTGTTAGCGCGATGTAATATCCTAAGCGTAATGAATTATGATTGGGAAAGTGGTGGAAAATCGAGTGAGAGGCTATTGTGTTGGCTAAAAAGTTATAAATTGTTACTGAGTCTCGTTGAACTATTTCACGACGTTGATTAAAAAATTATGAATAGATAATTGCGTGCATTATGCTTGGTAAGTCACTCAAAGCGCTATTTTAAAGTTCAATCAAGAGTTCCGGATTAATTAAAAACGGAACATGTAAAAGAGACTGTAAGTACCAAAAATAAAAGTCTCATAAATGACATTAAGCTCTTTTTAGTCTTGGCACGTAGAATTCCTTTGACGAGTTTTTTGAAAATATGAAACCTACAGTGATTTTTATGACAAGTCTTTTATTTGTAATGAAGAATGAGCAGTGACACACTCAATGATTTATCGAGAATAACTACGAAGCTATATAAAGATATTAGTTTACGATTGATTTTCCTACGGCAAATTTTATTCATATATCAATACGAGAATCGTTGGAAAACAAATAGAGTAAATCGAATGTAATGCCAGCATTCCCGGCAGTTGTGAGAAATTGCAGTTGAGAAGTGCAGCGAAGAGAACAAACCACGATGATGCAAGCACGCACGTACGCGTCCTCAGTTCCTTCTCGAGAAATTGAATTTGACTTGAATTAAAATCGTATAACTTATACGCGCGCGCGCGCGCGCGGAATGCCTTATTTTTAAATAAAAAAATAACTAAGTTGAAGTAGGTTTTAATTTGTAAACTTAACTATTGATTTGAATTATAATGTTAAATGTGTTTTGTACTTTTAAGGGTGCGTTCGTAAATACGCTATTCGCGCTATTTAGCGCTAAAAGCTGTTCACGGAGCTAGAGAATAGTGCGAACAAACGCAATCATGACGTCACTAATGGTAGTGTGCTACGTCATGACTGCGCGCAATCAACGCTATTCCTTCCGAGGTAGTGTATGGGTAGCGTTTGCGTTTGCAAAGTTTTATGAACACTCAGG
>NJRP01000304.1:95152-112099 GCA_003063835.1 Aphaenogaster floridana
ATTTTCAAAGCTAATAATAGTAATAATTCTTTCCGATTGACTTCCATCTTCCATTAACGAAAAGACGCCATTAATGCTACAAATGCAAACGCTAATACCGTTCATAGAGTTCACTATCGCTATCGCGCTATTGGCTCCATGAACAGATTTGGTAGCGTTTGCATTTGTAGCGTTGATAGCGTATTTACGAACGCACCCTAAGTAAATTGATTAGGATGAGTGTGTGTAATGATTGCTTATACTATTCTATGAGAGTCATTTTTAAAGTAAGAACCGTTTGTTATAAACCAAAGAAAACTTTATTCATCCAAGTATTCACTGCTAGATACAACATATGTTTATTTTTCTACATCAACCCCATTGAGATTCAGGCATTTGTTCAGACTTTGTACAAGCTTGACGATCCCCTCATCATAGAAGTCGGCCGCCAGTCCATTTAACCAATCCGTAACTGTTTCTTTCACTTCTTCATCAGTTGCCATCGGATACGATGCGCTATCCAAAACTGCCGACGGGACCTACTCACTAGTGGAGTGTGTCTACTTCATGACAATGCACAACCACACACTGCGAGAGAAACGACAATGTTATTGAAGGAATTTGGTTGGAAACAACTTGGTCATCCCCCTTATAGTCCGGATCTGGCACCTTTCAACTATCATCTTTTCCCAAAAATGAAAGAGTTTTTGGGTGACAAAAAACGGATCTAGCAGTGACATTAAAATTATTTGGATAAATAAAGTTTTCTTTGGTTTATAACAAAACGATTCTTACTTTACAAACGACCCTCGTAATAATTCAACAAAATAAAAAACTCAATGGTGCTTTTTGTATATATAAAATTTAGGAAAAACTTATTCTCTGCACGTATACAAAGTTATTGTATACTCTAGAAAATTTCTCATCACTTTAGATAGCATGTGAGTGTCAGCACCATTTGTCACAGTTGGAAAACTTTTAAAAGTTGAAGATAAGAAGATTCGAAAATCTGAAGTTACAAAAGTTTAACGAGTCAAAGCTACAAGAAGAAAGAACTGATAAGCGAAGAAGCGACTACTAAAGAAGCTTTGTGGCGAGCAAGTTGGCAGGATGCATAGTTTACAAAATACAAAGATTCGAAGATTTGAAGGGACTTAGCAATGTTAAAGTTTACGAATATAAAGCGCAAAAATATAATGCCTAATAGATATATATATATGTTTGAAAAAATTTGAGAGAAATTTCTCAATTTCAAAAATATAAAAATATAAATATATGAAAGTATAGAAATCTTTCCTCTCTCCCTCTCTTTTTCTCTCTTTCTTTAAGAATTGAAATATTGAAAAATATTTAGATTTGAATCAATAAATACATAAGTGTGTAAATTATTCATACATTCTCACACGGGTATTTATAAAACGCAATCGCCGTGTTATTTTAATTGTTCCTGGTGCCGATTATTCCGCTTATTCGTTAAAATATCGGTATTGATCGCGCGTAATCCTCTCGCCAAACATTATTCAGCAATCGTGCTTTGTTGGCCCTTTCATCCCAGTGGAATTCAACTCGATCATGGCGATAACTACGTGTCAACATGCAGAATGAAAGGCAAAGTTGAGGCAGAGTCCCACATGTGCGTTGCAATGTTCATTAGCCTGCATGCGGAGGACAGTGAGCTTCCGGGAAGAAGTACTAGTTTATCAGCCGTCTGCGAACTGTGTCGAAATCTGCTTGCAAATATTAGACAGTTTCTGCAATACCGCGTTCCGCATACAGCAAACGTTGGGGGGCACGTTTACAGAGTGTCATCATGAAAATTCAAAATAGGTATGATAAATATTTACAATTCCGTATATGAAATATACGGTAAACTCTAATATTTAGTGACCGGCAAATGCGTTATCACGACTATTTCTATCCGGGATTTATTGTTATCTTTTAAACGTGATATGTACGATGATATATGTGATATTATACTATTTACAATAGTATAAAATATTAGACTATCGGAAAAATTTTGTAACCAGAATGTCGGAAAAGTATTGAGTATCTAAGATCTCGAAAATATTAAAATTCGAGACTAGCGCGTATCACGTATCACGTTCAAATATGAAATAAGTGAGATAATTGCCAAATAATTATCGACCTTATTTAAATTCTATAATTGGAGAATTAAATTATTTATCATAATGCATATTGAAGTTTTACACAAATGTTATACAAAATGTTGTAATTGCAATTTAGCATAGCATTTGGTTGAAATTGTTACAAATTAGATTCCCCTGTTGCAATCGTTCATTTACTACTCATTTACTGTGGCATAAAGTTTCTCCTACCGATGTACATACAATTTCAACTTATCTGGTGGCACTTAATGCGATATTGTAAATACTTTGAGATTAAGTTTTATTAACGACGAAGTTTGCTGACGAGAATTACGGCGAACTTGTCACAACGGCGGCGCTACTGTATTTTACTCATCAACAGAACGATATTGCGGAGAGCCAATGGAGCGTCGATGGTGACGTCGTTTATCCGATGACGATCGCATCATATCCAACTAGGTGAAATCGTTGGATGGCCGCGCCATTTATTTCGAAATCGTCGCTTTACCTCAGTGTTGACCTCGATCCGTTATTCGCATCAATCTGCAATATTGTTCACCCTCCGACCCGGTCAGCGAGCCAAACAATAATTAAACAAAAATCTAACGACAATTTGATCGGGCCTTCGCGCAGATACTATCGTCGAGCGTGATATACCGCTGAAAAGCGAGACGCTAATGAAGCGACCGCGGACAGATAACCCGTCAATTGAATATACGGATAAGAAAGGGGATGGCTGACGGACATGCGCATGTATATGTATTCCCGAGGCTCGGAAAATGGAGAAGATAAAGACTCGCATCTCTTGCCGCGTCACGATCAATCGCGGTGATGGATAAGACTAATTACTTTCGTGGCTCAGCGTACTACCTCTTATTTCGTACGTTTTCGTCGGCTTGTGGCGTTAACGTAAGAGCATTTTGTTTTTAATGGTGATTTTAATGTGGGCAACTTGTATTGTTTTATGATAAATTATTTTATAATGAAGAGACTACATTTCCAAGGGACATTGATAAATGTTATTTTATGACTTTATTTGGTATATTTTATCATTTTACAACAACTTTTGTGCTTAATTAAATCTAAAATTAAAACGTAGCAAATAAATAAAATAAAAATCAGGAAACCAATTAAATTTTTAACAACTTGTAATTAGATCGATAAACGTGACAGTATTTAACAAAATTATAATAGATATTAACATTAAATTGCATTAACGTTGTAGGTCAACATTTTGCCATGGGCTATATTTCGACAACTAGAGCGACATATAATGTTATACACTATACATATATTATTATTAAATTATTATTAAATTAATATGTTTAAATTCAAAGTAACATTTTATCAAACAGAAATGTTTTACAAAAAACTGTAGACAAATATGAATTTTTATTTATTAGTAATTTGTTTTTTATTATTTGGAAACAAAGGTATAATAATGTAAGATCTAATAACTATCTTATCGTGCATTATATAATATTGTAGAAGTATATAATACAATAATGATGTCAGATTTCACAGAAATAATTGTACAATTTTTCATAATCAACTGACTAAATTATTGCTTCCTCATAGAGGAAGCTTTGTGATAGTGGAAAAAAAATTTTTCGAGATTTTGATGGAAATAGGTTTGGAATGTTCCAAAATGACGAGAAATCACATTAGTAGAAAATGTCCGGAAGTGTGTGTGTGTGTGTGTGTGTGTGTGTGCGTGTGCGTGCGCGCGCGCGCGCGCGCGCGCGTGTGTGTGTGTGTGTGTGTGTGTGTGTGTGTGTGTGTGCGGATTTTTGTACATGCATCTACTTCTACAATTTTTTAGATACCGGGCTGAAATTTTGCACGCAAATAGAGTATCATAGAAAGTATGCTCTCCTCTAATTTTCCTAAAATCCAAATGGTATGGATTTTAGGGGGGTTTTCATTTTTTAGAAAAATGTGTTTTACACTGTAACTTTCTCAATATTTAAGATATCGGTTTATTTTTAATTCTATTATATTTTTCAGTCTTTTCTACCCCTATTTCATATATAATTCTTTAAGATTTGGTTGATTAGATCCAATTTTATACGCAATCAAAGGTCCATAATATTAGAAATATTATGGTCCTTTGATCGCGTTTATATTAAATGCACAATTTTTTTCTTTTTTTAAAATGTTACATATTTACATATTTAAAAAAGTCCACCTCTAACAAAAAACAAAATAAGGCCCAATATCTCAAAATTTGCGGAAATTAGAAAACCCACAGGCATTTATACTGCGGAAAAATTAAAACTTCCTTAAAATAAAAAAAATAAAATTTTTATGAAAATGAGAGTAAATAAAAGGATTGTACTACCTTACTTGAGTGCCAAAATACAACGCGATACAGAATTAGAAAAAATAATTTGTGCAAATTAGAAAGTTGCACATTACTTCCGTGGAAGAATTAACTAACCGATTGAAAAAAATGGCAATAAGAAATATCCGCAATTAGTAAGGATTATTTTAATAAAAACATTAATTATTTAATTGATTTTTGTAATAGTATAACAGATATTAGTATAACAGAGATAAGTCGCAATAAAGCTTATCACAATAAAAAAAAAGTGTGCAAGTAGAAACTTGCATATTGCTTCCTCATAGTTTTTAAGTGTGCAAGTAGAAACCTGCACATTGCTTTAGTTTTTAAGTGGGCAAGTAGAAACTTGCACATTACTTCCTCACAATTTTTAAGTATGCAAATTATTATTTCGCTCATAAAGCTTCCTCTATGAGGAAGCCAAATTAATAAATATTTACTAATAATTATGTATAAAAAGCTTTCTCTATGAGGAAGCAAAAACAGGCTTCCTCATTAGAGAAAACTTTATGAGCGAAAAAATAATTTGCATACTTAAAAATTGTGAGGAAGTAATGTGCAAGTTTCTTGCCTACTTAAAAACTAAAGCAATGTGCAGGTTTCTACTTGCACACTTAAAAACTATGAGGAAGCAATGTGCAAGTTTCTACTTGCACACTTTCAATTAATTTTTATTCAAAATGTGGTTATTGAACTGTCTATATCTTAAGATAAATCTTTATTCTGAGTTTTCGCTTGATATTCTTTTTGATACGAAATTCATGTAAAGAATTTAATGTACAAATACTAATTTAAGAGTACACAAAAAACGTTCAGGGTTGGAAAGTATATCAGAGTTGGGAAGTAATGCATTACTTAATGCCATTACCGTTACCGTTACTTTTTTATAGTAACGATTTGGTAATGACGTTACATTTTTTCATAACGATAATGATATTACCAGGTTTGGAAAAGTCATTTTTGAATAGTAACTCGTTGCCGTTACTCGTTACTTATTGAAAAAAGTAACTCGTTACTTTACTCGTTACGTAACGAGTAAAAGTAACGCCTGACTTTTGCGTTACTTTTACTTAACGTTTTTTCAATGAGTAACGCGTAACGGTAATAAATTATTTTTCAAAAGTAATTTTCCCAATCCTGACGTTACCGTTAAGAAGAAATGTAACGTCATTACCAAATCGTTACTATGAAAAAGTAAAAATAACAGTGACGGCGTTACGAGTAGCGTTACTTCCCAACTGTGTGGGTTATATATATTACACAGTTGTGTATATACGTGTTCATCCGATATTAAAAATGTTATGAAGCATCCGCTAAAACATCAATTTTTGGCTATTGCGGAAATGTAAAAGCATCCAAAAATAGCAGATAAAAGTACGCTATTTTGTAGGAAAACGTTAAATTGAAGCGGTTTTCATGGGTTACGTTAAAAAACCTGCTTAATGGCTAGCCAGAGTACACCGGTATCATGTAACGTCTTGTAATTACAGTCTGTCTGCTTTTCTTGCACGGATATCGGTTTCCGATAATGCGCTCTTTTCTTCGTCAAAGTATTCCGAAGTTTTAAAAGCAATGTATAGAGAGTATTTTTACTCGAGTGTTACTTTTCGCAAATAGACGCAGCGAACTTTATTCGACATATTTCACAGAATAATGAGAAATCGGACGATAGTTCTGCCTCGTTTTAAAATGTATTATAATCATTATCAGCAAGTTGGTTGAACAGCAAAAATAGAAATCGATCGTTTGAGCTTCATTTTACGATAACGTATAATAAATAATATTTCAATAAACGTTGCTTCTAGGTAACGCTTTATAATTTCGCGCCATAATATCCAATAATGAATTAAGAATTTCGAAATTTCATACATCGCAAAAGACTTAACGCTTTAGAGAAATGCGAAATTACACATTAATGCATCATATGCGCATTTCTGGCCTTAAATATTTAAATAATGAATACGTATATTCTTATTTCTCTTTTATTTATTTTTATTCTCCAATCTTCTGATGCTTATAACAATGCACGATATAATATTAACTCGATGAATATTTATGCAAAGGAAATCACACAGATCGTGCACTTTGTTGATAATGGAAAGATATTAACAAGTCGGCAGAGTCGGTACGCGGGCGCAATTGTTCGAACCAGCGAAATCAAGTTTCGCGCAGTCCCGCTGTTGTCATTGTATTCCCCTGTTGTTACGAGAGAACTCAACTTTTGTCGATATTTGATTTAACCACCTAGTTTCGCTGACGGCTGTTCTTGTAGCGCGAGTTTTATGACGCTGCCTTACGCGTGTCGCGCAGAATGCAATTTCAGGAACTTTCCGACTTTCTCGCCGGGTTTGCGCACTACCGAGCGATCATTGCGCGCGGAGGAGCAGAACTGTCGCGAAACAAAATCGCTGGCTAAACGGGATTTGAGAATTCAGCGGGCGTAGTATGCATGGATTTAAAAACAGAAAGAAAGTAGGTGTCCTAAGCTGCGAAGATTCCGAAATGAGAGGGATTTAAGAGTACAAGTGATGCGGTAAATATACTGAGATTTAAGAATGTAAAAATATTTACAAAACAGATGGTCTAAAAAACGCTAATTAAAAAGTACAAAAATACGGAAAGACGAAACGCAAGTTTAAAGAGATACACGAATTTTAAAATATTTGAGAATGTGTGTAAATCATAGAAGGCAATTTATAGATTGCAGTATGAATATTAAAAGGTAACGTTTGAAAATTTTTACTTTCAGCAGTGTGCAACTAAAAAATATTAATATATTTTTGCTGAAAAGACCAAATCCGAATTAATCAACGAATCAGAATTAAATTTTACGTGTTTTGCAAAATTTCACGTGCACATGTTTGGTATTTATCTCCATAGAGCAATAACTCGGATTAAACGAATTGTGTGTGGATTACGTTACTTCGGTCAGATTACTTCAAAGAAAGTTATTTATCAGTAACAACAAAGTTTTGCAAGCTTCTCTTATTAGTTTCGAGTTGCCTTACATCGCACCAAGTTTAATCAACGTTGCAAGAATTATAACAAGGAATTTGTTTGCCTATTGCGTGATGTATAATAGTAAATATAGTACCTCTCGTACATATAAAATAAAGAAAATTTGTAATTACTTTCAGTAACAAAATATACTGTTCAAACGCACAATTCATTTTGTATTGCTATTAAATTATATAATTTAATAGCCGCAATGCATGTTACAACATCATATATAGAACTTTTCTAACTTATATTATATGTAATATAAGAGTTGTAACATGTACATATAATATTATACGTATGCACATGTTACAACTCTTATATTATATATAATATGAGTTAGAAAAGTTCTGCAGACCGTAATATTTAAAATGATTTATAACATTGTAAAAGTACCAAATAAAAATTTATTAAATTATAATAATACCAAATAAAATAGCAAATAAATTCTTTCAAATAACAAAGCAAGAATATTTCACTAGCGCTGAAAATCAGCGTATAAACTTTTGATATTCCAAGAACTTTATTGACCTAGAGCAACGACGTTCTCCATGACGACATTGATCTTCGTGAAAAGTTGTAAGAAAGCCACTTTGACGACGAAAACTTTGGATAAGAAAAAGTGATTGACGTGCACGTTCGTGAAAACTCGAGAATAGTGGCCGATGAAACCCTAACGGGACGTCACTATCGATCATCATAATCTTCCTCTACTCGCCTCACTTCCTTATCGCCCTCTAATCACCCTAAGTGCCGAAAATTACCGCCCAGCAATATGACCGTACGATTAATACTCCTATCTAATTTCGAAGAAAACATAAAACTAGGTACACAGGTAAATCGTGTGTAGTCAAGCAAGGAATTAGCACAATTTATTAACATCCTTGATATGCTAATAAATTATAAACATGCTGATTTTTTGGCATAATTGTTCAAATAAATGTCACGTTGCGTAAAATTCAAAATTATCTAAATAATATACATATATTGTAAAGTCAATTATAAATTGATGACTTTATTAATAAAAAGAGTTATTAATATAAATTGTCGTTATAATAACAGCTGTACCGTGTTTTATGCCAAGGAGTTTTTTAATTATAAGTATATAATATATGCAAAAGACTGCTCTCTCTCTGCCAAATGTCATATGATATTTAAGTACGTAAAGATACTTTTATAATTATATACTATAATATAAGATAATTTTTTTTTTTCTTTTTAAAGAACAAATTTGCTTAATGTGAAATTTATATTTCCTTTTATCTTTATATGTATATTTTAATAAATATAAAAGCTTTTTCTCACTACTACCAATGCAGATAGACGTACGTTTGTTTAACAATTTTTTTTCATTTTTGCACGAGAAATAGAGAAATGGAATTGCATTGGAAATGTTTATGCTTTGGATGTAACTGTCCAAAAAATTTTATTTGGAAATGATACAATAATAGCATCCAATTCAAGTACATATTTTTTATAATTAAAATATATTACATATATTTTACAATATTATACACATATTTTACAATATTATACACATAGCAGATTAATAATTATTTGAGTTAGAAATACGTAGAGAACCAACCATATTATTCATCTAAATTCTATTATTAATTCGTTATCATAATTAAACCTTGTTCCAGTTATATTGATTAATTAAATGGCGAAATAGCATTCCAAGCACAAGTAATGGTCTGGAGATCAATATCTCATCCTTGCTGACCAACGCATATGTATACATTACGAAATCGCCCTGTTCGAATCGACGAATCAAATGTCAACCGTCAGTGAAGTCTGGCTAACCCATATCAATTTCTATAAAAACGACATTTCGGTGACAGTCCACGCGTTCAGAAAACGACATTTAATGGTCCATACATACATTGAATTTATTGTTGTTACATCGAGATTTCACAAATATATGAGCAGGAATATTCACAAAATAATTATTATTAGGCACCAAGATCCGCCGCGACCGATATGGCCTTTTCATATTTATATTTGACAAATATATACATTGTACTTCTTAAGAGAGAAGATATAGAGAGAAAGGATTTCTCAGATGTACATTTTCTTTTTTCACAGTTCAACTGTCGAAAATTTAATCTAAAATACTCAGTCAATCGGCTCTTTTTTAATTTCAACATTAAATATCTTAATATTAAAATATTTATTAAAAATTTGCTGTAAATTAATTAAGAGAGAGGCGCGTCCGCTTTTTTAAATAATATTTTTGCAGACGGAATTATTTCTTGTTTTGAATTTTTTATCCAGTATTCTTCTAAAATACACAACGAATAAACATCAACATTAACATTATTGGAAATTAACGTAGCGGTTTATTAATCGGTTATTTACTGCAACCTATTATTCTCACAAGAGAGGAACGAGCGTGTATTTCATTAAGCACGTAGATCCTTTGTGCTCCGAAATTATCTCGAATCTGGAACTTTAACCATCTGCGACAACCACAATACGGTAAACGTAATTTTATGGTCGCTACTTTTGCGCTAAGTCGAAGAATTTTACACCTGGTTTTACTACACCACGATTCATCGACGGGAGCGACATTGGACTATGCATTTATAACACGATAAGTTTTTGCGCGTAATATATTTTAACGGAATCAGAAGAAATTTTTAATTTGACAGTTTAAGCTACGTAAAATATATGATAGACAGTGAGATAATGAAATAGTGTTTTATCTCTTCGGAAAAAAATAGTATTCTTTTGATATAATCTAGCGTTTCTACAAATGACTATTGCAGTAGTCTTGATTTATACAATGCGATTATGAGAAAATAATATTATTTAATTATTTTAAGCAAGAGAATAGTTTGCAAGAGAATTATTTCGAGTAATTTATGCACTGGCAAATTGCATGGAGACTGGAAATGAAGCACCGTTTGCAGCAATTTTTGCTGGCTTCTTCCGCTTGTGACATAGTTTTGTCAAGCAATTCATTTTCCACCTTCATACAAAATTATAAATGCCGTGTCTGTATTAACAATCATATTAGATTAAAAGAAAATTGTCTCCCTTGATAAAAACAAGAAAATAAGATAAAACTGCATATTAAAAGCGACCTTACCGATTTCAATGACCTTGACATATGCTGTCAAGGTCCTCCTCCTGAGTGACCTTCAGAAGGTTTTAGCCGTCGCTCGTTCTTTATTAAAAAGTTATTAACAAAAAAATTTTTTTAAATATAGGGTAAATATATTACTAAATAGATGAGTCTCATACACACACACTGACATAGGTTAGATTGGGTTAGATTTTGCAGGGGGTCTGGGGGCGCAGCCCCCCACCCCCAGTACACTCATCATGTATTTAAATATGCAAATGTACAAATAATCGGAACCTTAGTCAATCGAGATCGTGGTCAATCGGGATCGTGGTCAATATCAACGTGATCAATCGGGACTCGTGTGTATGTGTCTCCCACACAGAACAAAATATTTAATAGATATCTAGTGGCTATCCACATATCTATACGATATCCATATCTACTATGGATAACTAGTAGACATCTAATAGATATATAAAACATCCATGTCCACCAAGTAGCTACCGAAGATATCCATTAGATATCCACGTGTGATCCATACATCCATGTCCACCAAGTAGCTACCGAAGATATCCATTAGATACCCACGTGTGATCCATACATCCATGTCCAGCAAGTAGCTACCGAAGATATCCATTAGATATCCACGTGTGATCCATACATTTATGTCCACCAGATAGCTAAAAAAGATATTTACTAGATATCCATATGTTATCCATACATCCATGTCTACTAAATAGCTATCAAGGATATCCAGTGGATTTATGAGCAGTACGCGGCATCGCCGCCAGATGGACGCGGTGGAGTTTATTTTCTCGTAAGTAAAAAACTACCCAGGACAGAATAAAAGAAGCAGCATTATGAGATTATTCACTCATGTTATAATTTTTTAAAGAGGAGTCCCCAAAAGTGGGTTCCAAGATAAGATTAAAGAGATGTTACTTGGAAAGTACAATTATATAATTAAAACGACGAAAAAATATTAAAGACGATTAAAATAAATCCATTAGACATCTAATGGATATCCATTGGATATGACATGGATGTCTAGTAAACATTGGCTTAGATATCCTATGGATATTTATGAGATCTCGAATTGCGGACATTTGGATATATAAAGCACGTCTAATGGATATTTCCTACATATTCATGGATATCCGAATATCCACCGGGAGATATCCATTAGATATCTAATACAAATTATGTTCTGTGTGGGTCTGTGTGTGTGTGTGATATTGACCACGGTCTCGATTGACTACGGTTCCGATTATTTGTATATTTGCATATTTAAGTACATGATTGAGGGTACTGGGGGGCTGCGCACCCCCCCCCCCAGACTCCCCTTGCAAAAATCTAACCCAACCTAATCTATGTCAGTGTGTGTGTTGTGTATGAGACTCATCTATTTAGTAATATATTTACCCTATATTTTTTAAACTTTTTTTGTTAATAACTTTTTAATAAAGAAATATAACAACCAGGATTCGAACTTGGTCTTTGCTAATTTTCTCAATTTTCTCAATCCACCTTTATTGCTTTTCAATACTTAAAATAACTGCTAGATTTTTCAAACTTTTTTTATTAATAACTTTTTAATAAAAAACGAGCGACGGCTAAAACCTTCTGAAGGTCACTCAGGGTGATAACTTTGACAACATATGTCAAGGTCAGTGAAATCGATGAAGTCGCCCTTAATATGCAGTTTTACCGAAAATAATGCACCAATTAAATATTTTTCAATTTTCGCTGGGAAGTTAATTACTGAAGTTACTGTATTAGAATAATTTGCTGAAATTATGGACATTAATGATTATTTACTGAAACTGATTTTTATAACATTTTCAAAACAAATTGCTAGCTAGAAAAGTTCATTCAAGTCTCTGCAATATGAATCGAGTTTAACACTCGTAGATTGGAACTGACTATTCTGCGTCATCGATCGATCTTCGGCCAAGTCCAGTTAACCTCGAACTCGAGGGGGAACGATGCGAAAGGGGGAGGCAAAAGAGAGAAGAGAAGAGAGCAAATTCCGCCAGCTAGTGCTTTTTAGTATCTACGGATGGCCTCTGAGGAAAGAATCCGATATGGATCGGAAATTGCAAACTCTATCAGCAAATAAATTTTTTACGGACGCGACGTACTCGTCTCTTGTAACGTCATTCAAACTGACGTGGCGATAATCGACGCGAAAATACCTCGCATCTCTTCTCATAATAAATTTATATAAACAACCTACATCACATTAATTATCACGTTTTCCTCTTATTCCCCGAATAGCGAGATTTTGTATTTTTATGAAAGCAATTTTTCTCTTCGTGATATTTCACTCAATCAGCGGCGAATTAAAAATGTCAAAGACGAAATAAATGACGAAATAAATGGAAAATTTATTCCATCGTACTATTTTATGCTTTTCCGATCGTTTTATATTGCTGTTTTCAGATAAATTATATAAAATTTTATTTAAAATCAAATTAAAAATATATTAATTAATGTGTTTATGCAACATTTGTGTATTATTCTACATATTTATATATTATTTCGAGAAATAATTTATCTTTCCTTTTCTTGAAAAAAATTCTTGTTTTTTACCGGTTTTGTTACTAGAATAATAATTATTATTTGGAGTTCTAATATCTTTGTTGTCGCTATCCATCTTTGAAAGTATGATGGATACATCCTTCAAGATACTGATTAATGATTGTTCTTTGCTACGAAAATACAAACCACGAAACATATGAAACGTGGAAAGCAAAAGATATATACTACCGTTTTTCACGAAAATAAATCCATAATGAAATAAGCCGTATTGCGAACTATATACAAACTTTTTTATGGACAAAAAACAGTCTAAAATTTTTGATAAATGATTTACACAAGGAGCAGAAAATTATCAAAAAAGTTTCATGGAAAATCATGGTTTAAAAATGCCGCAGCTGCGCTGTACTTCCTGTCAGGTACAAATCTGCAGAGGATTTGTGGCAGATATTTTACAGCAAAAAGTTAAACATCGCTGTCGTTTGTACCGCGTGTCGTAAAGCGCACGCAAAGAACGTTTTTATCGGTGCTCACATACAGAGGTGTTGAGTATTTCTTTTTCTTTTCCCTTTTTTTCATCAGGCTGTGACAAATGATAGTCAAGCCCAGAATTTTTTGCGAATCCTAGCGACTGACATTATTACTCTACCGGACTGAGTTGACGAAGAACTATAATAAAGCCCGTAGGTCTGTGAAAGGTCGAAAACTCAAATGCGATTCTCCGGGTTGTTGTCGCAGCGTGTGATATCGATAGGAAAAAAAAGTCGTAGCGTAACGAAAAGATGAATCAAGCTAAATCGCCGCTCCGTTTTGTCGAAATGATGAGTGGACATATTAGCCACAATAATAAAAAAATAAAATAAAATATAGATTCATAAAATCCTGAAACTTAAACTCTTTTATTACCAAAGCACTAAATCTCTATATGTAAATGTGATTAATACGAGTAAAAGAAATGTCTTTTTATAGAATAGATATCCAATAAATGCGAATTTTTATTTTTATATTTTTCAAAATTTTACAATTATTACTAATTAATAGAGACAGAATATGAAATATAAAAGTTAAAATATATTTTTTTAACGTGAAATGTTTTTAAAACTTTGTTGGTTTTCTTAAAAATGGATAACAGGATTAGAAATAAAGTTAAAGAAAAATTTGGAAAAAATATGTAGCAAAATTTAGTACTTGCTTCAGCAGTACATATACTAAAATGTAAATAGCAAAATTTATATAGTTATTTAAAATAATAACTATATATTATTTGAAAAATTTATACCACAAGCTCGATGATTTTAAAGGTTTATCCATCCGGAATTAAAACTATGTTACTGCAGGAATCGATATTCTGAAGTCGTATGCCGGGGATTAGGATCATCGACCGTAGTTCGGCAGGAAGCCCCTCGAAAAGGACTATCACGTGGAGCGTAAAAAAGCCGATCGACAAAATTCCGAAGAGGCAGATTGGAATTCGCAGAGTTCGATAGGCGCTTTCCCACCGCTGAACTCGCCTTTCATCTCGGCCTTTCATGTAATGCCAACCACGTTCAATTGACACGGGGGTATTGGCAAAACTTTACGCGGAAAAACCGCGGAGTGCGATATAAGGGGATGTCTCTAATTGTGAGTCACGTACCGGCCGAACGTGACATACGAATTGTTTGCAAAAGTGGTTTGAAGCGTGCCAGCGAAGTAGTTAGTTACGACGTGCACTAGCGGAAAGAATAGGGAATTTGCATAATTTTTTAAAAAATTGCATTTAATAATTTGTACACGGAAAGAACGGTTTTGCTGAAATATTAAAAAATTTGGCCAGATACAGATCTGAAAAATAATTTAGTTCGATCATCAAAATAATTATGTAGGACATTCCAACATAATGATAATGCTGCAAAAAGTTTTGATATTCTAGCAACTATTTTAGGCGTCCTACATAATTATTTTGATTATTTACCATAAATTATTTTTCAGATCTGCATCTGGCCAAATTTTTTTATATTTCAGCAAAACCGTTCTTTCCGTGTATATACTTTTCATTGTAATTATTTTTTTTTGTAATTTTTTAACGCAAATTAAGCGAGAAAAAAAATAAATTATTACATTATTTGAAATTGCCGAATACGGTCCGGAAACTAAACCGAGTCTTCCCGAACGCTGTGTGACGTTACACTGCAGTAAACGAATACTTTTATCCATTGAAACAATCATTTATTTTGAAAAATGAGCAAAGCAAATACATATAAAACGTATTTTTTACTTTTGTGTAAAAGTACTGTCAATAAAATACCAGGTAAACTGTTTTTTTATGTATCTCAAGATAAAAAGGTGGTTTGAAAGTGCCCATCGTGTTGATGAACCCGGAAAATGGAGTTATTTTTGTTGTCAAGATCATTTCGATGTAATTATGAAACATGTTTTTTATGCTTTAATTATAACATTTATAAAAATGTCAAACAACATACATATGTCTTGTAGAAATATTTTACATAACCTTAAACATACATTGAATATCAAAGGAATTGGAACTTTTTATTTATAAAACACATTTCTAAAATAATTTGAAAATTATAATTTACAATTAATAATAAAAAAACATTTTGTTTATGTAAAGAATCCATTTAAGCATTTATACACCTCGACCGAAAAATGGTGTCACACGAAACACGAATACATCTTCTTAACATCATCGGTTGTTGCGATAAATATTATCACATGCTTCGAACTAGCTACGACGCCCGCACGGAGTATAGGGAGGTCCAGGTTCAAATCCTGGCTGACGTAATATTTTTTGCAACAAATTCTTTAACAGTTTTTGTGATGGAAGGGGGTTTGGGGGAGGGGGGAGAATCTTATAGATGCACTGCAAATCCAAGCGTGTTATTTAGCTAAAGCTCTTCCTACACATTTCTTGCCGTTTTAAATCATGTCATTTAACACGATTGAACGTATTAATTTTTAATTTAATACGATTAAACGTGTTAAATAACGTAATATAAAATGGCAAGAAACATATAGAAAGAGCTTCAGTCAAATGTGTCATTTTTAGATGTTTATATATGCGTGTAAAAATAACACGCTTAGATTTGCAGTGTGCTTTAGCATTATTAATATTAAAATTTGTTACTCGTAGAGGACCACAATCCGTGTGGTTGACACGTAGTGATAGATAAATAGAATACCATTTCTTGCCAGTTGAGTCCTCTTACAATTTATTACACATGTTAAACGTTTATAATCTTATATTAAGGTTAGGCTCCCAGTTAGCCAAGTCTGTAAAGAACAGATTTTGCAAAGTGCCTGCTACAAATTTTGTCGGCAAAAAGACTACAGATTTGACACATGACTTGACATATATAATGCTGCTGTTAAAACAATGGCAAAAATATAACAAAATTTGTCTAATAAAATATGATAGCAGATTGATGGCAGCAATCAACCAGATCTTGACATATTTGTTACACAATTTGACTCAGATTGGCAGCAGAAATACAACAGAATCTGTGTTAGACAGATTCTGTTCAGTTTCTTCTGCAAATCTGCTATTAGATATCGCAATGATAAAACACGGTAATTATGTAGAATAAGGCCTTTTCCCAATTTTGATTTTTTTTGCAACTTTTTGGCTAAAAAGCTTTGTGGTGACTCCGACAGTGATAATCAATCGGGGGAGGTCAAAAAATATGTAACCTACCTATTTTTTTACCTATTTTTCTCGATGTGGCTTTCCGGATTTTCCAACGTTACAAATATACACACACACACACCGGGCGGGTGCAAGGGGGGCCTTCGGCCCCCCCCGCACCCTCATCGGTAGTAGGGAAGGTGGACCTCGCAAAAGTTGTATCCAGGTAAAGCAAAGTCCACCCTCCCTACTACCGGTGTTGGTGCGGGGGGGCGAAGGCCCCCCTTGCACC
>NJRP01000304.1:222639-235071 GCA_003063835.1 Aphaenogaster floridana
ATATATATATAGATACCAATTACACATATATATATATATACATTTATTATACATATAACAAAACAGAATATATAATTAATAGTACGAGGGTGTGCTGAAAAATGCCTCCTATTTCTTTTATTTGAAACCGGGTATAGTTATTTGAGTAAAACAAAAACGGGTAACTTTCTACAACTTTATTCTTGATATCTATATAATTGTTTCTCCACATAATCGCCCTAGCGTTTAACACATTTCTGCCAACGGGAGACCAGTTTCTTGATACCGTCACTGTAGAATTGTTCATTTTGACGACGGAATCACAGCCTCACTTCTGTCTTCACTGCATCGTCAGAATTAAAGTGAAGTCATCTCAGGTGTTAAATTTTGAGAACAGATGGAGCAGCCTCTCCTTTGGCATGACAACGCCCGACCACACACCAGCTGCAGCGCAATGACAACTGGAGAAATTCAGCGTCTTGGTTTCACTGTCGTAGATCATCTACCATATAGTCCCGACCTGGCTCCATCAGATTTTCATCTGTTCCTAAAACTTAAAGAACATCTGAGAGGACATCACTTTGATTCTGACGATGCAGTGAAGACACACACATATCAGCAAATTATTTCCTTTAGCACTGACACAAACTGGTATATTTTTCAAACTTTTTTTGTTATTAACTTCTTCTTAACGAACAATGAGCGACGGTTAAAACCTTTTAATTGTTACTCAGGGCGATGACCTTGATAATATACAGGGTGTTTCAGGACCTCTGCGCATCAAACTCTGAGGAACGACAGGTCTCGCAGAAAGGATTTTTTGTCAAGTAACCCATGTTCTCTGACGCGTCGTTTAGGTGCTACGCGACCGCGAAGGTCTTAGGTAACATTTATTACAATTATAAAAGGAATTGATCTACGTAGGTACATTGGTTCCTCTTCCATTTCTCCTAGCCTCCACGTAACACATTATCGTGTCAGAGAGTTCAGCCAAATCAAAGACGTCCATCCTTGATTGATGATTGTAAGCGATTGCCCAGGAATCGAATACGTACCCAGACGTAAAATAGAGGCGAGGAAAAGGGATCATGGCTTGGTTAATGTAACAATGTAACAATGTAAACATAAACATAAAGAGTTTCGAAAAACATAAACATCAACAGAACCAATATACCTAAGTAGATGAATTCCTTTCATAATAATTTGTAATAAATGTCACCTAAAGACCTTCGCGGTCGCGTAGCACCTAAACGACGCGTCAGAGAACATGGGTTACTTGACAAAAAGTGATCCTTTCTGCGAGACCTCATCGTTCCTCAGAGTTTGATACAGAGGTCTTAAAACACCCTGTATATCAAGCTCATTGAAATCGGTGAGGTCGCCGCTAATATATATGCATAATTACCAATAATTCTCTTAAATAAACTTATTCTGAAGTTTTTTTATGAAATGTAAAATTGTAGTAATTATGCATAAAAATTTATTGTTAAGTATTAAAAGCTTATCAAATTATTACTGAAAAAAGGATCCATACACGAAATGGAAAGGAACCTAATGTAAGAAATTTAAAATCAAAGTCGGTCTGCATACTGCGGAATGACTATCGATATTTCTTTTATTCATTTTACTGTAATCTGCAAGGCGTAAACCATCTAGTGACCCATTTTCAAAGGAAGTACTCGTAAAATAATTTTGCGGACGCTACATCTCTCGCTATCTATACGTTATGTACGAACTCTTCGAAAAATTTCATATGTAGTTTCAAGAGGTATCTCCAGAGTTATTTCCGATTTGTTGCCGATATCAATAGTACAACAGTAGCTCGACCTCTCTGCAATCCGCTCGAAACTGCTCAAACTTTCAGCCAAAGGTGGGAGGCTCGGTTGTACATTTCTCGCTTCCTTCCTTTATCCTTTACCGGACGAAACAGAAGCAGAAGTGGATAGTTACATTCCTGGTGGCGATCGGAATCCATGACCTCGATATATCATGGTAAGATCGATCGCTGAACGGTCTCCTTACGTTTGCGCTGCTGCGCTTTATTCCACATAACATGTCGCCAACTTTCATGAGTTGCTCTCCAATATCTTGGAAGTGAACAGTTTTGTGTTTGAAACATAACATTAAAGCATCTAGATACTGTCGCGGTTATTCTGAAAACAAGAAGTCTGTTTACTGATAAGAATATAGTTGTGCTGTATTTAAATTTAAATATAAATAATGAAGTGCATCCGTAAAGATATATTATTCCAATTTTTATTTGTATGTACAGCTTCTTAATCTTTTAATATTAGAAAAATGCTTAAATAAAATTTAAGGGAAACTAAATTATAAAAAAATTTGTTTGCTTATATCTTACACATCAAATGATCTATGTCAATACCTAAATGCATTAATTTTTTTTCATTGCATTAGATAATTATAAAATGGCTTTGATCACTGTAGCTCACACATATCGAATTTTTTGTGTACAAATATAGCTATATGGATCAAGCAGTGTGTACTTTGACTGTGACATTGATTGGATCACATGGATTAGAAAAGATTTCGCATGGTCGCATTTCGATTTTTTGCAATACGAGAAAGTTGTTTAATTGAATTTCAGTTCGGCCATTTGGACGCGATGTTATTTCCTATAGTGCAACACGCTAAAAGGAATTTTCGGTTACTTTTTCTGACGGCTAATCTTCTTAGGTAGAATCGGGGCGCGAGGAAAAGAGGCTTACACGCGACAAAGTGCATAGAGATGAAGAAAGTAGAAATGTGGGAAAGAGAAAGCCGGCGACCTAAATTAAGAATTTAAATATCTCTACGCAACTCTCTCGCATGCAGTATTCGTAACACGAAAAATACGAACTTTAGGATCAATCTATTATTTTAATCAAGAAAAATTTTAAGTATAAATTAATTTGTCTCTGAATGGAGATGATGTTTCATTTCATGTCTTATCATGGATTAAAATGTTTGAACTGTTTTATCCCTGATTTTAATTCTATAAAAATGATAAAAGTTTTGGATGACGGTTTTAATTGCTTAACTAGATTATTTCAATAATCAGATTGAAGTTGGAAACTAAGCCTCAATCGGATTTTGAAGCAAACGCTCTCCTTTTCTCGCTTTGTATAATATATATATCTTAAAATGCTTTCTAAATAAGCGGCTTTCCTCTAAGTAATGAAATTTGGAGAAACTGTAATTAAGCTATGAAATATCACCACGTCTACCTAACTACCCTTATAGCACTAAATCAACTAGATCCAGCTTTCAGCACTACTATACATATAGCTTAATTGTGCTAACTAAGGTTCGTATTCATATCATAAATTTAACGCTAGATTTCATTTCCAGCGCAAGATAACGTTATATGTGATCTTCATACGAGATAAATAAAATCGCAGATGTGACTATATTTTGCTGTGAATTTGTGACATGAATAGGGATCTAAAATATCCGACTTATCTTCTTTATTACGTTCATTCATTACATTTCAGTCGACATATTTCGTACAATTTTCTATATACAAATTAAGCCTACGAAATTATAGTCATTACTAAACATTTTATATAAATCCCTATAAATCTCATCTATTGCACAGAAAAAATTTTTTTTCGCTACCATAGCTAATCATGATTTACTAATTTGCTGTCGTGACTATAAATTTATTACAGCAAAATTTAGCAAAACGTTTGCTGTAGTTTAGAAATTTATAGTCGCGGCAGTAATGAAATAGGTATCACAGCTAAGATGTTCGCTCTCCATATATTACGACTGCAATTTAGTTACCACACGCAGTTTTTAGCTACGGCAGCGACTCTTTTTCCATGTGCAAATCTGGAAAGGACAATCAAAAGTTAATGCACTTTTATTTACAATTGAAAAGAAACTGTCCGAACTAACAGTTCTCTTTTGAAATCCGAAGAAAACAAAAATACCAAAGAAATTAATACACGAATCAGCGAGCAACTCTTGTGCAATAGTCGACGCGTCTCAGAGTCTTTCTGATAACAAAGATGAACGCAGTGAAGCGAACGACGGCGCGCGACGTTTTGAAAAAAGATAAAGAAACTGCACGTCGTTGACGTAAACACGAGAACAGCGACGCTATTTTTCCAAGCTCACGAGAACTACGAGATAACGATCGGTCGCAGATTCCCACTGTTCGTCCATCGGCGAGTCCCGACGAACACGATGTCTCTCGGTTGCTTACAATCCCCGACTTGATCTTCTCGCGAGGCAAATAATTGACTTCTGGGCCGAGTTTCCCGACGCCGGAGAAAAGCCATTACCGGAACGATTCGATTTCCATGGACCGATAAGTTGATATCGATCTGCGGCTCACTACCGGCACTTCTCTCGTCGATATCTTTCCGGATTAACGCGATTGAATCCCATCGCGGTTCCCTACGGAACTCAAGTTGACGTTGTAATACGAGAGCTCGTCCTTTCGACGATCTTCTTATTGCTACGATTGAGTTAAGTTTAGTACTGACCAAAGACAGTCTTATCGAGCTATTTGAAAAAGTAGGAACAATTGTTCCGGTGTCTCATGTCTGCACTAGAAGATCAAAAAAAAGTATCATAATGTCCTTTCTAATTATAACATGATAACTTTGTACACGTGAGAAAAAGTTCCTGTTGAAATTACAACAAATGAAATTTTTGAATAATAATTATACTATATTATGAAAAAAACAGAATGTTTTATATGTATAGAGTGAAGCATTAATTATTGCAAATTTTTCATTAATTTTTATATTACTAAAAAACGTTTAATATATACCAAATTAGCATAAGAAATTTTAAAGAATATTTAAATGACCACCGTTATTGCCTCATGCTGCATACGATTAATTATGATATGTAAACGATAAAGTTTCTTCATTAAACAACTCATTAATTAATCATGTTTATTTAATATTTGTTTGCGAATCGTTATTAAAAAAATTCTTTCCTTTTACTTGCAATATTTGTAATACTATGAATCAATATCTTCCGCGCACTTGTCAGTGATACAAGTCAATGATCTCCCATTTTTAGTAGAATAAGTCAATAAAGTGAGAAACACTGCAAATAGTACAAGTCAATGATTCATCGAAATCAAACACTTCTTGGTAATATGCATACTTACGTTAATTTAGATTTAAAAAAGGAGTTTGAATATTTATGCAGCTATAACAAATATATTGGTATAATATATGTATAATATACAATGATATAATCATAATATATATTATATATGATTATATATAATTGGTATTGTGTTATTGAAGCCATATTTCATATATATATATATATATATATATATATATGGCTCGTAACTTCAATAACATGTTACCAATTATAAGTATTTTATATGGCTTGCAACTTCAATTACATTGCATTTAAACATTCTCTCTCTCTCTCTCTCTCTCTCTCTCTCTCTCTCTCTCTCTCTCTCCAACATATACATTATTTTTGATAAATAAAAATATATCACTTGTGTTTTAACTAAATGTATATCATACCTGTGTATAAAACAAACTGCATATTAAAACAACATTAACAATAAAGAACATGGAAAGTTATAACATCGCTACACTTTCAAGAAATTTGAATTATAGGTATTACAAACGTAATAACAAGGAGGGAAACAGGGAACAATATCTTGTTGGTAATGACGTTGTGGATTTAGGTAACTGATTGCGAGGGTCGTAGAAGATCCTATTGTACTTGTGGCGGGTTAATGGTAGCCGCGCTCATCATTGCTCATAATTCATCTATCCTTATCACTCGGCTTATCTTGTTGCAGGAAGCTGCTTCAGGCTTCAGTAAGGGCCAATCGCACGGGCCATTTCATGTGGGTGGGTAGCGATTCGTGGGGCGCCAAAGTTCACCCCGTCCGGGATCAGGAGTTCGCGGCGGAAGGTGCCATCACCATCCTGCCCTATAGGACTGCCCTCAAAGGTAAAAGACTCTTGCTACGCTCTACCCTATCCTATCATAATCGAATTAACACGAGGAAGAATATTTACTTTGAGTTCCACCTTTGATCAGGGATGAACAATTAAACGAGAGCTAAAATCAATAATTTTTGCAGAAAATAAAATATTATAAGAATAAAATATTAATTTTAAATATCATACAGTTTTAAAGATGGAATAAATTGATTAAATTTAAGATGCTAATTTACTTAATGACTCGTTTATTTGTTTAAATTACTTAAATCGTTTAATTTTGCTAACTCTTTTAGTCCTCAACGCGTCTAATCCGCTTTACTGAACCATAATTGAAATTCCTTGTTACCGCAGTTTCTTACTGTGCAACTTTGTTGCCGCAGTAGTGATATCGTTTCAACTTTGGCTTGACGTTCATTAATCTTACATGACAAGTGAGTAGGTAATATTTTCCGCTTCCGATTATGTCACATCATTCCCGATTCGTGAACTAGGATTCGTAGCGCGAAGAAATGAACACGACGAGCGGCACTTCCGTTTCGCGGTAAGTAATTAACATAAGAGATGTCGAACCCTCGTTAGTCGGGCAAAATTACCAGAAATTATGGCCTACCTAGTATCAAAAAAGATGGAAGCCGTCATCAGAATGTTCATTAGTTCTATAAACTGTCACTCTCGAAAGAGTGAGGGTGCTAAGATACAACAGATAATTTTCCTGATTGCTTAAATTGTTATCAGTCCCTGCTAACAACTATAATTTTCCGAGCTAATGTAATCTTTGGAACTTTGGAAGAATATTGTAACGCTTAATTGCGATTATAAATGTAAGAATAAATCCAAATATTAAGACTTAATAATCCATAAAATATCACTTGGTTAAAACTAATTTATTCTTCACCGTTTAATACAAATGATCAAGTTGATAGATGAGAGAAATGTGAAATAAGTAAATCGTATATTATAATAAATTGTTAGATTATAATATTATAATAATTTTTTTTTATTGATTGTGGATTAAATTTATAAACCGTAACTTTTTCTGAAAAATGTCATTTTATTAATCCAAATGTGTCCATTTTGCGTTATTTCGCGTGTACTACATTACACACAATTTACATACATACATCAACTTTGAAACAAATATAAACACAATATTTAAAGTATTGTAATTAATAATATTCAGTAGTAATTTTTTAATCCTGTATTATCACATCTTATATAAAAAATAAATAATATATACAGACTAAAGCTCTTATATCCGGATTTTAATATTATAATATTAACATATATTCGGATTATTCCAGATAATTTGAATGCTTGAATTTGACTAAGCGGACAATAATTATTTTGAATAATTTGAATATTATCCGAATATTTATAGCTCTAATATAGATGTTATATAAGATAGATAAATGAATGAATACACTACTATTTAAAAAATTCAAATACTTAGCAGTGCTAAGTTAACTAAAATGTAATTAATAAAATTATTAATAAATTAAATATTCGTAAAAAAGCTGATTGTAAGAGATCGCGTTATACCTTTATACCTTTTTAAAAAAAGGTAAAAAAGGCGCCAAGTGTACGCGCTCCTCAAAGAAAAAACTGTTGTACTAAACTATTTTAATATACAGGGTGTTCCATTTTAAATAATGCATTAAAATTTTTCGAAAACTATGGTAGATACGGAAAAATGTTTCAAACAAAAGTTATTTGACTTCGAGGGGGACATAAGATGGGTCAAACGAAATTTTTCTAGGCGTTTCGGAGATTTGAAGGTGACCTTTGATTTTTTAAATAGAATTATATGATTTTTTTATGTAATATGATGCCTCTAGTTATTCTGCACATAAAAGTATTAAGATAAAGTTATCAAAAAATCAATAGCTTGCGAGATATTTTACATTTTATTCTGATATATTTTGACATGAAATATAAAATATTATGTAAACTATTCATTTGTTGATAACTTTTATGCGTAGAATAGTAGGATAAATCAATTAGTGTAAAGAAAACACATAGTTGCTTTTGAAAAATGTAACTGCACAATTGGATAATTTTTTTTTAAAGCAACCATGTATTTTCTTTACACCAATTCATTCATCCTACTATTCTACGCATAAAAGTATTAAGGTATAGTTATCATTAAATGAATAATTTACATGATATTTTAATATCATATTTAGAAGTGTTAATATCTTTAATTTTGAAAAACTCAACTGGTACATATTTTTGTATTTCCATTCGAAGGTCTTCCTATGACAACCCAAGTGGTTATAGCTTTAATTATTTTTTAAAAAATAATGATATCACAAAATTGCGTTATCCAACTCAACCCAAGTGATATACACATATTTTTCAACAAAAAGTATGAAATAATAATTTAAGTGAAATTTAAATTGCGCCAATTAGAAATAGAATATATGTATAATAACAATTTCATAAAATTAAAAATTTTTAAATCCAACAAGAATTAAAGAGGCGATAGCACAAAATGAAAAAATGTAATTAAAATAGAAAAACACTTTATGTAAAAAAACTTTACGCTTTAAAAATTATCACTATAAAACATCAGTTTAGTGATTAACCATAGATAGAAAAACACAATTTTCACATTATTATCAGGTTAAATCTAAACCACAAGTTAACCAGAAAATGAAAAACTAGACCTAAATACATCCTGGCTATGCCAAGGAAAATGTTTAAAGAAACTGTTTAGAGAAAGCTGAAGAAGAATTAAGAGAAGAAGAAGAAGAAGAAGAAGAAGAAGAAGAGAGAGAGAGAGAGAGAGAGAGAGAAACATATGAATCTTTGTTAAAATGTAAATATTGATATATAGTTTAAATTTTGCTATCATATAACTCTGTTTCTAGTTATTTGATTCCCGTAAACAAACGTGTAGATTAAGATATATGTTTTGCTCATCAATGACAAGCTAAAAATAAATAGATTATAACAATTATTAATTATATAATAAAAATGACATGTAAATTTTTGTTGTACAAAAAAATATGTTAATACATATTTTAATAAAATAATAAACGTTTTCAATTTAAATACATTTGATATTTGAGTTAAAATTATCTATTTACACAACCACTGACTTAATACACTTAATTTTACATAACATTAATGAAAATACAGGACACAGAAGCAGATTAATCTAAAAAATCACAGAACTTTCCAAATTTTAAATGGTTATGCAAAATAACTGTTCAAACATAGATATTTTTTAGATAAATGAGATTATTGTTAAAATATATAACCAGAGAACCAACCGAAAATTTTATCTTTACGGAATATAAGAGATTTAAATAAAGAATAAATCCATTTCAATAAAGTTAGTTGTCTCGAATAAAATATTCTTATTTCAATTTTATCGCGATTGAAAGGCGCAAGAAGCCCGACAAAAAGGCATGATACATCGAAGCTATCAAACCTTATTGAAAGATTCAATTGTAGCAAGTGCGGTTCAATTCTGATGTTGTAGGTTTCGATGACTACTATTTGAGCTTGCGGCCAAGAATGGGCGACGAGTGCGGCGGGCAGACGGAGAGCAATGTTCCCCATAAGTCGTTGAAAGGGAAGATAGTGAACTGCCGGAATATCTGGTTTCGAGAATTCTGGTCGCAGCATCACAAGTGCACTTTCAGCGTAAACGCGTCGAGCGGCGTGACACGCTGCACCGGCGTGGAAAACCTCGTCGATTACGAACAGGAGGGCCTGGTGCCTTTTGTCGGTAACGTATAGATTTATCTTATCGTTACATTGATACTTTTTCTCCAAACTTCTATTTTACATTTACAACGAAAAGTGTATGACGGTAGTCGATTCGCGTCGAAGTATATCCTCTTTAAAAAATGTATGAACGAAATTTTTAACTTAAAGATAGAAAAAAGTCAATATTGAAAATTATTTTTCACTACTTTTATCTCTCACAATTAGTTTCGAATTTGTAATTCTCGAAATTCAACATTTGGCTGATATGATAAAGCTTCTAATTAAATTTTTATAAAAAAGATAATTTATTTTGAGAGAATTGGCAATTAACTGTTTAAAGTTATTAATTTACGGAAAGAGCAATCTGACTTTTCATTTATTACCATCGTTGAATGTCCGGATAAATAAATTACTGCATCAGTTATAATTCCGCCGTAATGAATAAAAAAAAATATCGTATAGATGAGCTCTTCCCATTCATGCCATGACGGTTAATTAATTGCGGAAAGTGCGAATCGAAACACTTTGCAGATAGGGGACACTTCGCGATCGTTTATATCCTGAAGTGCGAAGGAAATGATCGATGCGGAAGAAAGAGCGAGCAGCAAGATGAGCGGAAAGATAGTTATCGGTGAGAAGAAGAGTGAAAGGGAGAGGAAGTATTCTCGGCAACCCTCCAACTTTTCGTCACCCTTCGACCATTTTTCTAGCCCAAAAACAGAAACGGGAAAAACTTAGTCGTCTTCGTTTGACCGTAATTCCGACTATATATGACGAGACTTACGTCACGCAATGAGATAACAGTGCGCCTCAATCGATTATTTACCGCACGATTTCCTTTTGTCCGTAGCCGATCTCGCATTTTACAAATTATCCAATCCATTTTCTGCCATGTATACGTGCAGTCGGCGAACGCAATCTGATTAACATGTCCGTGTTTTCTTATTCGCAAATTTAGAAAAGAATTTAGAAAATATATAATATAATATCTAAAAAGCAATTACATATATATAGTAATTATTTCTATTTTATTTATATGTTACAGAAATACATATATATATATATATATATCTTTCAAAATATATTGGCATATAAAAAATCGAAGATTTAAAATATATAATATAATACATCAAAAATATATAATAAAAATATACATTTTTTGAAGATACTACACAATATGTTGAGACTTATTTTAATTTACTTCGATAAATAATTACCACATCTATCTTTAATCATTTTTTTAATATTTTTATTCAAAGAGTGTGGATTTATGCTTATTTTAAAGATAAGTTTCACGCATATATGTATAAATCTAGTTCATAAATTTAAGATAAACAGAAGAAGGTAGAATTCCAAAAAGAAACATAAATTTCACAAAATTAATCCCAGGTCACTGTCGTCTGTTCGTAAGCATTCACCAGTGTTCGCAATTAACTGCAGCTGACTGTACTCTGTAATCCATTAGATTGCGTACCTTCCGACGGATGGGATCGAATAAACTTTCGCGACAAACTTCCGCGGGGCGAAGCCACGACAAATGGAAAGGAAGGAAACGGTGGCGAACCGAGCGAAGCAATTTTCCTCGGCTATGGTTTTTGCGTTAACAAACACGTTCGGTGGCGCGTGAAAAGTTGCACGAAATCAACCGTCACGTTTCCCCGGGTCCCGCTTATGCTCTTTCTCATCCTCTTTCTTTTCTTATGTTCATCCTCCCGTGAGATAAATGATGGAGTCTTGTCGAGCGCGAAGCGATCGGAAACTCTTCACTTTCGAGTGCATCACGATGGTAGATAAATCTTGTAAATCATCTTATTACCTGCCACGAAACGTTTCTTTTCCGCAAGCAGCAATTTGCACTTGATCCGTTCTCTTTATCCGTGAGTAAATAAATAAATAATGGTGCTCACTATCGCATTACGTGAAATCTTCGAGATGGATTGAATAATAAGACTTTTGTTTGATTGTGTGAAGTGTCTCGTAAACTAGGCGAAGACTCGAATCATATCTTATCATGACAAATGAGATGAATGAAGGACTGAGTAGAAGCAGGACAATATATATATATATATATATATATATATATATAAATGTTTTATTTATCTAGAAAAATTATTCTCTCTATTTTTCAAGAATCTGTAACGTAAATGAGAAATTCCTTGTTTTCCTGTGCTATCGAGTTACTATTCTTTTTTATGCTTTACAAACTCGTGGATTTTTTAATACTCTTGAATTATTTACAAAAGTATACTTCCTTCCGAAGGAAATGGATATATTTGATTAAATCATGATACATGATACTTATTTATTTAGAAAGGTCTCAACAGATCAAATATGCATCTGTTAGAACATTAAAACACTAAAACTGCACTGAAAGCTGAAAAACCGTAACAATTATAGTATTTTTGCTCGCTCTCAACTTTTAGTCTTTCTTGCAGTAACCATTACGTACTGGTACAGTAAACATTTTTCCAGTAACCAATACGGATTTCACAGTAACTATTACGATAAAGATCAGTAATGAGTCCGGTGCAATATTTTAACAAAAAAACAATATTTTCTTTTTAATTTTCAAATTTTAATTTTCTTATTTTTTTCTAATATTTTTATAGTGTAATCTCTATTTATTGTTTCGCATATATATTCTCTATTTTATATTACAATTACGCATTATTTTACAATTTTTGAGAACGCATCGACGGGATTTGAACCTAAGATTCCGGGGTCGCAACCTAACACGCTAACGCTGAGCTAATCGTACGCTTGTAGTAGCAGTATAAAAATCTATATATTTCTACTCTTT
>NJRP01000305.1:4338-19010 GCA_003063835.1 Aphaenogaster floridana
GGGTCGACTTACAATTTATTACATATGCTTATGTATTTGACTCTTTTGTTTTTAACTTATAACTTTAATGACATCTTTATTTTGGTTTTCATTTTTATTTATACCTATTCTATTTTTATTTAACTTTAATTGTTTAATATTTCAATTATTTATTGTACAATGCGAACATGACTCTAATGCCTTTACTTTTGTATCCAAATGTATAGATCACTTGAAAAGGACCAAAACCCATGGTCGAAACGTCGTGATGACTGTTTAAATAAATTGTGGCCAGTTCGGTCGTTTATACAAACACTTTGGTTTATATTTTATGTCAAAATATTGGAAACTTTAAAGCTTTATATCTCCGGAAAGGCTTATGCAAAAGACAATTTTTGGATGTGTTTTAAAAAAGTCTCGAGAAGGGCTATAAAAATATGCAATAAAAAATAGGGGGTTCCATTTAAGAAATTCAAGGTGACATTGTCCTGACCTTGGCGACGCCACCCAAAGTCAAACTAATATCATCAGTAAATAGATCTTTTTAAACCCTACAACTTTTGTTTGAACAACTTTTTTGTATTTTTAATTTTCTACGAAATAATTACGCGTATCCACTTAAATCAGACATACTGTATGTAAATATATGAATTTTTAAAAAATAAATTGTACATTATTCAGAAACTTTACTTGATAAAGAAATTTTGCAAACATATTTGGATTCAGCACAAAAAGTAGGTGAAAATTCCCCAAATATGGACCACCATAAGGTTTTTTTGAAAAAAATTTTTATTAAATACTATATAATCAGCTTTGTTTATTTTAATCAGTCTTATAACTATTAAGTAACACAAAACATAAATTTTTCTTCACAATAAAACAAAAAACCAAACAAAAATCATTTTTTTCTCAAATGTCGTGAAATTCGAAATTTGAAAACAGGTATTATAATATGGACCGCCTGGTTTTAATATTGTCTACCAGAGAGTCCAAATAGTAAACAATAATCTTAATTTAAAAAACATTACGAAAATGATTGGTAAGAATCCAGTCATTTTGAAATAATAAACAATGCTAACATGGAATAATACTTTTATATTAAAAGCTTACGAAACTTACACTGAAAATTTACATCGAGTACGGACAAAATCACTAAATGACCGCCACTTACACATGCGTGCGAGCAGCTTTGCTGCGACCGACTGACGGGATGATGGCGGTGCGAAGTATTATCTGCGATTAGTTTCACTTTGTTAGCTACAGTAGGTTTCTAAAACGGTAGTTCATATTATCCGACCGGTCCATATTTGGGGAATTTTTCCTACTATAAAAATCAAGTTTTTTCATTCTTAAGAAAAATATATTTCTTTGTTCCCTAATGTAATTAAAAAAGTGATAGAATTACTTATATGTATAACATATTTCTATTGAAAAGACATTGAAAGAGCAGAGGAAAAAATTTTTTCTGTAACATGTACGTAATAACTTCATTTGATTGCTTGTGATTTAAATCTTTGAACTTTAATTCTTTAAAGTTTAAAGAAATCGAGAGTTTATTTAAATAATAAAAAATATTTGAATTACACGTGCAAAATAATGAAAATAAAAATTTAATGTTTAATTGTGATTTTATTTTTGATAATGTATTTTTAATGTTATTCTCTTAATAAAACAAAATAAACAACATAGATTATATAATGAAAGAAAAACTATTAAACTGTAATTGTTTTTAATTCTCTGTAGGTAACATTTTGAGCGCTTTTGTAGTTTTAAAAGTCTCACTGTAGATGGCAATACTGATCTCTATTTATGGAAAAGTTACCGGTTTTAATATAAATTAGATCTGCGTAATAAGTTCAAGTTAATAATAATTTTTTATTACAATCTTCTTTCCATTTTACTGAAATACAATATTATGTAATACTTACTTTATAAAATAATAAGGAATTAATAGGTACTATAATAAATGCAAAAGTTGTATTTCTTCTTAATATATCCAAATTTTTTGTCATTTATTATTATATATATTTTATGGCTTAGCAAATATATAGTTTATTGCTTATTAGTATTTTTACATAGTTTCTGAATTTTTAACTGTAGCGCAATATATTCATAATTAAAACTTTAATATATTTGATTCCTTGTATTACAATTTCCTGTAAAAAATTTTGATGTGTGTAACAAAAGTAACATAATTGAATAAACGCTTACTTTTATCATTTCTATTTGATTTTTTGATACGCAATCGATCGTTATTCTAGGTACATACATTTGTGGGCTATCACTTCGAGATAGCAACAGTTCTATGAACAGTCGTGTGATGTAATTTCAATTATTTGCTTTGATTGACGAACATTGTACGTAGCATATGTAATGTATGTATATAAATCTTGGAAATGACTTCTTATTAGAAAACCAAAGAATTTCTTATGATGAAATTGATCTGTCAATCGCAAGACGAATCAAATTCGCATTACTTTCGCGCGCTCTTTGAAGGCATTTCGCAGAAAACGTGAGGGAATTTAAATTACTGTACTTCCTGTTTATGTCATCATCTCTGAATGGATTAGTTATTCTGTTATTGCGCATAGCATAAGGAAATGAGTTTTATCGACATCTATAAAAAACTTCTCTTAGTGTGAATGTTCTCTATAAATTTTATAATTTAAATTAAGAATAATACCGCGATATTAAACAAATATAAGTGAGAGAAAAAGCCATTTACGGTCGCGGCGGTTCTTGGTGCCTAATAATAATTATCTTTTGTGAATATTCCTACTCATGCGAACTGCGCGCCGCATATTCGTCGGTCTTGAAACACAGTCCTTACATGAATATTCACAAAAAATAATTATTATTAGGCACCAAGAATCGCCGCGACTGTAAATGGCTTTTTCTCTTATTCATATTTGTTTTATAATTTATTATTGTTCGGAATAACTTTGTATGTGTATGTGTGAGAAAGAGAAAAAAAGAAGCAGAAGGAAAAAGTAGAAGAGGGAGGGGGACAGAGAGAGAGAAAGAGACAGAAAGAGAAGTTATATAAAATATATAGAAAAACGTAATGATATCTATCAATATCTTTATAATTATTTTTCAAACAATTTTCATAAAATTATCGCATGTCAAATGTCATCCATGAAAAATTCGAATTTTTAAAAATAATTTTATAAAACAAATATTATTTGATGGTTGATTATTATATATTCTATCAAAGCAGCATTACTTCTACATATGTAAAAAAATTTTTTTGATAGTACTTTTTTGCCTTCAAAGTAAAGTAAATTGAATGTCTAGTGAATTATATCGCACTACTCCTTTTAATAAAGTTCTTGTTTGTTAATTGTATAATATCATTGATAATATTTCTTGTATAATACCATCGGTGATATCTAACATAATATTTGCACTTATTATATGTACATATTCGGTAAATGAATTGCAAATACTGTTATAGTTACGTGTATTGATATCCATGAAATCCATAAAAACTGTGGAATTGAAAATTTCAGAAAAATTAAGAAATACAAGAAATTACTAATTTTCAATAAAAAATTGCAGACTATTCATTTTTAATGCCACCGAGTATTGATATCGCGCGATATTAGGTCTTGGATCTTGACACGGATGACAGCTATTGATTTTCGATAGTATGGAACTCGATTAATTACCAATAGTACGGAAAGCGAAATTTTTAATTGCATTAGTTATAGATTTCCGGTCTAACATTGGAGATTTTATTATCTCGTCTGATATTATCGTTAAGCCTGATTTTAAGAGTTCTATTTATCAATAGCTTAGAGAATGTCTTTGAATTGTAATTATATTTCTGTCGATATTTGACATCTGCTATTGACTAACACAATCTCACTTTTAATGGTAGATTCTCTGACATATTTGCATTCGATTTTTTAAAAATGAGAATATTATGCAGTAATTCTAATTCTATATACATTCATTATTAACTGCCGCATATTACCTATATTTGTTATTAAAAATTATCGACTATTTATTACTAATGGGAAAAGCTATTTTCTAGTCATACTATTAAATAATCTCGGCTTACGTGTTTGTCATTGTCTTTGACAAGTCTTGCCATACGTTAGCCAGTGTTTTCTTATAGTAACGATTCGAAAACGGGCATTAAATATGGTTATAATTAAACCTAAGCCATTACTTAATTTCTCGTAGCAGTATCTTAATAATGATAATATTGTACTATACAACTTTATTTTAGTTTATGTACAGCTATAGGAATCCCTGTTTTAAAAAATCGATAGAAAACGATAGGACCTACCCATACAATCTACCAAAAATCTTATCGTTTCCTAACTGTAACTATCGTTTTACTTTTTATATTTCGAATGAAAAGTTATCATTTCCTATCATTATCTGATGAAAGCGGATTTAATCGTTGGAATACTAATAGAATTCTAATATTAACTTATTGTTCTTTATTGCTTTAATGAAATTTATTGTAAATAAATGATTAAAACTTTATCGTAATTAATTGTGTATTCACGCTTAATTCCCGATTCATAACTACGATTAAAAACGATTGAATATTTCCTATCATTTTCTATCGATTTTTTAAAATTGGGATTTTTACTGTAGAGGAAGCAGGTATTAATTGGCAGTAAGTTGTAGTATGAATATTTGTTAATTACAACTTCCTCTTCTTGAGAATTTATCATAAGGATTAAATTTGTATGTGTGTTATCATACGAACTGTTCTAATAAGATTTTTGTTTTTTCATTACATATTTCTATCTTTCTATATCTTTAGGTAAATCGGAAGGAAGATAGGAATAAAGTACTAATTATTTTAGCTTTTCTATAGGCTTTTTAAGTTATATAATGCCGATAGCAATTTATGTTAAAGAGAAATCCGCGAGAAGAGAAAGAAAATTTAAATAAAATAAAATATTATTTTTTTACAGAAACTTTTAATAAATGATTATATATACGTGCTATTTATCTAACTTGAAATATTTTTATTTAAAAAAATCTATATATTAATTTATTATAATTCATTATATTATTAAATTATTAATTAACAAGTTAATTTAATAATCTAAATTGTAGCAATAGTGACATTTAACTAAATATTAGTTTGTTCTATTTACCGATGGAGTATTTGTTCAAATTTCATGAATAATTATTTAAATTTCTTGAATTAGCTTGTTGAAAGAGCTTAATTTTCGATGATCCCTTGAAGAAATTTTGAAGTTATGAGTTGTCATTTTCTGCCTAGCTCTTTCTAAAACCTATATACTTTGCTTTTCTGTAACTGGTGCTTGTAAGAGTACGTTAGTTGCAGAAAATCGCAGATACGTGATGTTTGATCGAGCGCTAAGGTAATATGCTTTTCTTGATTTGGTCGGTGAATTGGAAATTTGCATCATTGAATTTCTTTGTAGATTTGGCATAGCCTTTGTAGATTTTCGGATAGTTATCGTCGCACAGTTCACATTTCGAGCGAGTTATTTTGGATTTCGTGCTCAATTTTCACGCCTCAGTTTATACCTGGCACAGCCGGCAATGTGACAGCACTATTTTCGGGAATAATATAAATATAATGATCGTGACGTATTCATAAATTTAGAAATAGTACATATATATATTGTGAACAACAGATATCGTCTCTCGCTGTGTAACCTCAATCGACCATTTACTGCACGATCTTTTTAAAAAAAGTAATCATAGATAATTAATATCAAAAATTGACAGTTTTTTTGTGATGCTAAAAAGTTTCTAATTGGAGCCACCGATCGGACGCAAGAAGTCTCATCGATTTCCGACCTCGACATTTCCCGCAACCTCAATACTTTCATTCCACGCGCCTCCACCGGTGAGTAAAACTTCCAAATTCAGCCCAACAGGCTCCTGGAAGGTTGCCCAATTCGAGACTGCCGTCTAAAAGGAGAATAGCAGAAAGGATGAGGTAAGCCATCTTTATAGACATTATCTCATATTAAGTCCTTTTGGCCGAGCTCTTTAATATTCCGTCTTATTGCAACAAGAGGAAAAAAAGGCCTAGGGAGGAACAAAAAGAAGAATTGGGTTAATGATATGCACCCTATTCCACCCGTGATTTATTGTTAGCAACATCGGTCTTCGCAATATAATTGCGATTCCCGTGTATCACACATGATCGAGACCCAGTGCGCGGAATATTTCAAATCCTTATCAGTCGGTCGGGCTTAAAGCGACCGTGACCCGCGCAAAAAAAGGGGAAATAATCCGAAACTTACCGGAGTTACCGGGCGCGGTTATCATGGGAGGAAGAGAGAGGGCCGACAGGTAACCCAGCACCAATAAATCCTTCGAGCGTGGCGCGCGCAACAAAAAGCGTCCGGCAAAAAGGGAAAAAGCAAAGTGCGTTTTATCCCTTCCTCCCGCTCTGCTCGCCTCCGATTCAGAGGGGAAGGTAACCACTCCATTCCCCCGTCTACATTTTCTCCACGATGAGCACGAGAACTAATAAAAGGGGATGTTTATCCCAACGGTGACCATGACTGCCGTGCATGCCGGAAGTAAATTTGCGAGTTTATTTGTTTGGCATTAAGCCGCCATAAATTAAGGGCTGAGTACAGCCGCGCTGGGTATGCGTATCGGATGCGCGCCGTTTTGCAGGGTGTAGCTTACATAAACCGCGGCCATTGTTTGCGAACCGTGTTATACTCGTTTAAACGGACGTATGACTGAAAAAGCGGCCTTTCCACCTTGCTACTGGTCCCAATTTTGATATTATATGGTGTTTGTTCATTTTAATGGGAGAGTAAAAGAATAGCTAGTAACCGAGATTAATGGCCGCTGTATTAGTTCCAGTCCCTCGAGATATGTGAAGCAACTGAATTTAGCAATAACGGATACAGCAATATTCACGGAGATATATCACGTATTAAATCCTTTTCAAAAAAGTTCTACCTCAAAATTGAAAACGAATTGAAAACATTTTTTACGACAAATATTAACACAGCTAGGATTTGAGAAATAATGCATTTGAGTACGTGAAATGATTTTCTCGAACAGTCTGTGAACGATATCCAAATTCAAATATACTTTCAAAATATACTTTGCATATGCGTACTGGCAAGTGCCTCTTGTCACTATGGCAGGGGGAAGGGAAAAGCTTTTTGTTCTCGAAGGACCGGTCTCGATGGCGCCGATAATGACACATTAACCCGGAGCTAAAACTCAATTTTGGCGTCACAATTTGCCGCTCATTTTAGAGAGCAATTTCGTGCTTTCGCATCCCTCGAGGAACCGATTACGGCCTCGAATTTATGAGAACTGAAATAAGGGTGGAAACGGAAAGAGGTACTTGTTGCGTTTGTGGCGTTAATTAGTTGTGACGTAACAGTGCAGCAGCTTGCGTGTGATATTTCGTATCGCGAGAATGCAGTTTTCGTAATGAATCTTATGAATGTGTGCGTGTTCACCGTAACATTTCTAAAATAATAGCAAAATATACGCGATAATTGATGAAATACTATTTTCAATGAATATTTGAATATATGGACTCACTTTTTAACCCTCACCGTCCCTTATTTTCTCAACTTAATTTCTCCCTTGTGAGTCAATTTGACACAATAGAATAAAATCAATATAATGAAAAGATAAAGTTAACTTTGAAAAATTTTTTATTGAATAATATTGAATGTAGTTAATAATTTATCTAGATATGACGAAATAACACAACTTTTCCTGAGAAAAATGTATCAAATTAACACAAGGGACGGATGAGGGTTAAAACAAGCGTGATATTCATAATTTTAAATCTCCGAAGAATATTCTCCAAATATTGTAACAGATTTTTTAAAGAATCATTATGAGAAACAGAATTATTACGCATATCGGAAAAAAAGTATTTTGAAACGCTAAATTATTTTCTACAGTTAGAGATGTAGAAATAAGGAAATATTGCTGATAGTTCTATTCATTATATGTTAAAGTTATGACATTTTATGTGTCAAATGGCGGAGAAGAGAAAATTAAATTAGGAGTTATGATAGAATTCTTATCGATCAAGCCTTTTTGTGAAATGATTGGTATGAGTGAGTTCAGGTTCACTCTATGGAGAGACATTGGAAAATGGATTTCAATTTACGTTATTCGATCTGGGTTAAATTCTATGTATGTACAACAGATGGAGAAAAATGTGAAAGAATAAGGTTGAATGGTTACGTCAATATTAATTTTATGTAACTGCGTTCTGCGATGTTTCTTGTTTACTGGAATACAGCGAAAAAAAGCAGTGCACATCACTACGATTATTACGCTATATTCTTGTATTTCGTTTTAATAATTATTAAAAAATTATACATTGATCAAATTTCATATTGAATTTTACATTTAACAAAATGATTATCTCATAACTTTATTATGTTTTTTTTATAAACAATTATGTGTATAACTAAACAATTATCGAAGATAAAAATAAACAAAAATAAATAAAAAAATAAAAATAAATAAAAATAATTTATTTTCTATTTAATATTTCATATAAATTTTGTTTTTAAACAGGATTTTATTTTATTACATGGTCAATATTAAAATGTGCAAAGAATTACGATAATACATATGACGTTCGATCACATATGCGTTGAGAAAATTTTATAGTCTAAGCGGTAATGTAGCGAATAATCAGATGTGCAAACACATCGGAAATCGCACGAGCATCCTTACAGTTTCGGGCAAAGCGCAGTATCCGATTAATATATCGCTGTGTGTCGCATTATCCGGAAAACGTTCCGCAAACATTTCCGCTCGTATTCTATTACAAGATGTCTGCAACATTATCTCTAACAGGAATATCGTACACCAATGATATCCGTATATTTCGCTTGCAAATAGAAACCGTATAGATCGCGATACCAGGACAATAACCGAGATTTTGTTTGAAAAGCCTACTGTTGGCTGCAAAGAATATGAGAAGATACGGTTTTCCACTCGATCATGTTTTTCCACATTTTTCGTTGATAATAAAAGTTAATTGACGCGATTAAGCGCGAAAACAACGCGCGTGTGGATAACGCCTATCGAAAAAAACAGAAACATAGCAGCCTCATAACTTCAAATATCGTCCGTGCGAAAGGTACGCATAGAAATGATTTTTATTTCGATTAAAAAAAAGAGGGAGGGATGATCGATGTTACAAACGAATATACTCATGTTTCCGCACGCCATATCTACGATATTATCTGTTGCGCCGGAATTGCGGAACTGCCGCACTCCGTGTTTGTACCGCAAACAGAGATCGAATTGATTCTGACGGACACGTGCTGTACACGATGGAAAGCAATTTAAACCTTGTTAAATATGATGCAAAACAATAGACGAGCAGGTGAAAGCTCGTTTCGTTTTTTCAAGCTTGGTTCTCATTGTACTTTTCCTCAAGTCATAGATCAAGATAGGGAGCGCGATATAATCGGCACTTTTTCCAAATTTTACGCTTCTTACATCTCTTAATACTTTATTTGACTTTAATACGTAATTTGGTAGATGTTTTTCCTCTTTTTATTTGTCCGGAAATAATATGATTACTTATATAGAATCGTCTCTCTCCTGTATTGAAGAATTTTTCAACAACTTTTAATCAAAATTGCTGCTCAGCAAATATTTTTTATTACGATGTTTTCTTAAGTAATTTCCAATTTTTATTATTAAACATCAAAATATTTAAGTATTGGCGTCTTGAAATTTTGAGAACAAATTAATATTAAATTCAAAATACAAAATGTAAGTTTAAATGTTATATATATATAATATAATTTAGAATGATTTACAAAAAACTGCGCGCGAAGTAAATGTGTAATAATGAGAAGCATCCAAGAATATCGTTAAAAATTTAAATAGGAGTAGCCTAAAAGCGACTCGAAGCTCTTATCGACTAGATCAAACTATGGTCATTAGCCTAGGAGCTACTGTTTCGAGGTAGATTACGAGCCATTGGGGAATTACGGTACTGTCCCTACGCTACTATAGCGTATCTTATTAAGTAGGAAGCTCTTAAGAAAATTGAAAATAAAATTTTTAATACTAAAATGATAAATTATGATATTTCGTTTAAATAAGATTAATTAGTATATATTTGTTTATAATAAATTATAAATAAATTTCTCGAATAAAACTTTTAATGTGACGATAAATTATTCAAGAACGTAAAAATGTGTTGACTGTAAAGATATGTTAAAAGTTAAAATTTACATCTATTCTATAAGGTGAATCACAAAAACAGGCACCTAAATATTTCTGATATGAAGATAAAAGAAAATATTAAATATTTAAACGTTGTATCGTTTAAGAGACCAAATATATAATACAAATTGCTTTTCTCTTAAAATTTAATTATCAGAAACGAATATTTAAAATTAATATTTATCCGGAACTTATCCGTATATTTATTCTACTTTAATTTTTAAGATGCACATGAGGAATTCTGGACTTTCGCAAGAAAATTCTTACATCCTTCCACTTTTCAGGTATATAAGCAATTATGATAAGTAAAAAAGTTAGAAAAAAGTCTCACTGTAAAAAAATTAGAAGTATCGATATTGCAACATATCTGTAATGCGCCACATCAGTTGAAAAGCGCTTATAGCAAGAATGTAGTAGATACAGCTAATCGTTGTCAGTTATACATCACACACGTTCATCGTAATCAATTTGATTTTCTTCTACACGACACCGTATTGCTCGTCTACCGTCCAGTCATTGAGTTTGGAAAAAGATATAACGCACAAACCGTTGAATCCTTGCAGAAATAATCGTACAGTTAGCCGAGGTTTTCACACGGTAAAAAACATAATTCGTCGTCATGCTCTCTTGTTTTGTCTGTCGATATCGAGCGACTGTCCCGTTTTGCAATTAAAGCAGTCTCAAGAGGACCGGACACTAATTACACCGCTTAGCGCAATAAATGGTGGTAAATGAAAACCTCGGGGAGCATCACGTGAGCATTTGACTCAATTCCTCCCGCGCGTTGTGTCGCCAATAACCGTTACGCGTTAGATGTACAAAGGAGGGTAGAATGCTTCTAACTCCACGGGATAGAGTGCTTTTCAAACTATATTTCGCGAAACCCTCGAATTCTGTAATCCATTATGGATGGTAGAGTAAATCACGGCAGGTTTAACCATTTATGGCGGAAATTTTCAAAATTGTATCATTAGAACCTTCTCGGAATCTGGAGAGTTCCGCCATTTATACGTTATCTAATAACAAGTAATAAAGAGAGAAAAAGGGGGAGGAGAGAGAGAGAGAATGTGGTGAGCAATATTGAGATTTGAAATAATAATCTTAAAATAGGTTTGCTGTAAAATAGATTGCTCTTTTATTTTTATCATAAGAAAACATTATTATTTATTTTGAAATGCTGAATTATGCAATCAAATAATTATATAATATACTATTATAGTTGTATATTAATTATAATATTTATATGTAGATATATCTATACCTATTTAAAATAATAGCTAGATTTAATCATGTAATACGTATTCTAAACCACAAAGTCTTGAATTAACTCAATTAGCCGTAGTATGCATATCTTGGATTAATCTCGCCATGAAAAATGTTGCGATTTATCCTTTCGTTCTGTAAGGTCCATGACTAAAACAAGAATATGTGATAAATACAAAAATCTAGAAAAAAAGTAGTAAGAAATAGACAAGTTTAAATTATACGCGGAACAAATCACGAGTTTCAACTTTAAAGAAATACATAATAATACTGACCATTGCGAGGAGGAAAGGAGACTGAGATAGAGACTCTTTTACAGTTACTCGTACCTTTAGTCAGCTGTATTGTACCGCGCGCACATTTTGTAAAGTGCCGGCTCTACTTTGGGGTGAATCCGTGCGATAAGTCGAGCGACCGCTTAATAAATACAAATGCGCGTATGTACTCGCAGTAAACTGAAAATAATACCCCCGTTCTCAACGAGCACCCATTTTGCCCACAGGTACGATAAGAAATGGCTGCTCCCGGGAAGCTTCATAATTGCGAGGTGAATTGGCGAATGAAAACGTGATATCGTTTTGAGGGTGGAAATGGAGATCGATCGCGCGTTGTTTTCACGGGTAAATATAATATCAAAGCAGGATGAATTCATTGCGACGTAATTTTTCTCTTCTTTCTTTTTCCGCATTGTGCGAAGATTTTTGCGACATTGATAAATAGCTGCTGTTAACGAGTTTTATGAGAAAAAGAAAAGGGAAGAAAAAGACAACTTTGATGTTTACAATACATCATGGAGAATTTTGTGTCAAAATATGTAATTTCTAGCGTGTTTGTTATATAAACTCGTTAGAAATCCTAATTAAACCACACACAAATGACAAATCTGTCCTAAGGCGCTTCGGACCGCCTTACGGTAACAAGTTTACGAAGTTTCTTCTCGCATACTTGGTAAGGAAGATTATCATCGAGTAATTATAATTATGGACTCTAAATGTTTCTCTACCGTTTCTCTACTGTAGTAGATACGTGACTTACATCGACAATTATCCATGCCAGAACATTTATTCAGACGACAAAGTTTCATTTGTCATAACAATATAATCCATTATTATGTATCTTTTATCTGTTTATTAAAATGTAACAGATCAATGAATAACATGATATGTATTTAATGAAATTCGATGATTAATTCAAGATAATAATATCTTAGATATTTCCTCCAATTATAATACGACTGCATAAGACGCACTCGTGCAGATTAATTTTAAAGTACTTTTGGAAATTCGAGAATGTTTAGAAAGACGAAGGGCTGGCTGGCATTGCAACCGAGATGTTGGTACGACTAACAATTTCAAGAATTCGAGAATAATTTTCAGACTCAGTCCACGACACAATTAGAAATGAAAATGCAAAAAATTATGCAATATTGTAAAAGTTATTTAAGTACGAATAAAATCACAATGTTAAAGTCATCTATATGGTAACATAAAAAATATGTTAAAGTTAATTCTAAATTTATTTAATAACACTCACATATTAAATATTAAAAAGTATAAAACAAGGCGAATGAGAGCTAGCGCCGTTGGTCGAGCGAAAAAATAATTCACAATTAAATATAATATTAATAAGTTTATAAAATTAACAAACGTTTCGGCCTACAGTTTTGGGCCATCTTCAGTGGCCATCTTCTAGTTTCTAACACATTTTTTAATTCACGTTTCTTAATTTCTTGTTTTTAATTTTATTGATTAAAGGCAATAGTCACATCCGGGTTTCGACGTTGACACCTGCCACTACCTCTTATTGAATTTCAACGTTTTATATTATGACTATTTATTGAATTTATATGAACACACTGAAGATGGCCCAAAACTGTAGGCCGAAACGTTTGTTAATTTTATAAACTTATTAATATTATATTTAATTGTGAATTATTTTTTCGCTCGACCAACGGCGCTAGCTCTCATTTGCCTTGTTTTATACTTTTTAATATTTGAGATTGCACATCTTGAGAGCTTTAACCTTATTTATTTACTCACATATTACTTTTAAATAATGCACAGAATATTTTTGCATTTATTGAAATAATATCTTATATACTAATATAATATTTTACATTATATAATATTTTATATAACGTTATATGTAAACAAATAGAATCTTTTCTTCGCCAGTGAATATAAAAAAAACAAAAATGTTAATTTTAATTCGACCTGACTGGCCAGATGTATTATAAAAAGAAAAGCACTACGTTTCGACCATGGGATTTGGTCCTTTTCAAATGCGATACATTGAATTATATAATTACATAAGTTTATGACATTTACCCAAAAAAGTCATCTAAAACAAAGATAACAAATTATGAGTAATACGACAACATCAGCAAATGAACGCTAAAATATTATAACTTACAGATATTAATGTGTCCAAAATTATAAAACGAAAAATTATAAATTTATATGCCATAGAGGCCAACTATCGTCTGTTCACATCGAGGTATATTATAATACTAACATTAATAAAGGAAAATTTTCAAAAACAAAACAACGAACGTCATCATTACAAAGTCATATAAAATAAATACATTACAAACTAAATAGATTTGATTATTTTATCATAAATAGCGGTCAAATTGTCAGTGTCCCTTTGTAAATTAATCGTGTGATCATGTTGTTTAATAACGCACATTCTGATGTAAAACATTTTATTACTATTCCATACGTAAGGGGATTAAGTGATAACATTTGTCGTGTATTGCAAGATCTAAATTTCCGAACATTATATACTATTCCCAAGAAACTTAACTGTATAATTAAAAGAGGTAAAGATCAATTAGAGAATATTTAAAACAAACTCAAGTAGTATATAAGATTGAATGTAAAAAATGTGACTCTATATATATTGGACAGACTAAGAGACATGTTCGAACACGGTTAAAAGAACACCAACGAGATATTACGAAAAATGCGAATAATCATTCCGTAGTTAGTCAGCATATAGAATATCGTCGGGACATGATTTTAACTGGGCGAAACCTGTTATACTTTATAAAGAAATTGTTACGAGAAAGCGAGAGATTGCTGAAACATTTTTTATAAAACAACATGATCACACGATTAATTTACAAAGGGACACTGACAATTTGACCGCTATTTATGATAAAATAATCAAATCTATTTAGTTTGTAATGTATTTATTTTATATGACTTTGTAATGATGATGTTCGT
>NJRP01000305.1:37492-82026 GCA_003063835.1 Aphaenogaster floridana
TGTGTGTGTGTGTGTGTGTGTGTGTGTGTGTGTGTGTGTGTGTGTGTGTGTGTGTGTGTGTGTGCGCGCGCGAAAGAGATAGAGAATGCAAAGAAGAAGCGCTCGGCTTAACTTACTGAAGCACGTAGAAAGAAGCGCACACTTAAAATGTTGTTTTGAGGCAACTTGGAGATCTCCGGGAAGAATGTTTAATAATTTTGAAGTTTCGCGCGAGATTTGATAGATACAGATTTTTCCATAGATGATTGGCTCCGCTTGTGAAAACTTTGGATTCGGCAGACTTCGCATCTTCCAGCACAATAGAGAGGAAGCTGGAAGTAAGCGAGCGGTCGGCTTGTATGTGACGCGAAATTTACGGTCCGGTAATTTGGCGAGAATTTAAAGCATCCTGCTGGGTTAATTGCGAAGAGCACCTGCGCGCCACTCCTGTAAAAGACCTATCTCGCGCTTTTTGGACCACGAGACGAAAGAGTGAACGTCGCCAGAAACGTTAATAAGATACGCACGCACGGACAGAAGTTTTGCGAGTTCAGCTCGACTTCCTTCGTTCGAGAGAGTTGCGGGAACTTATTACTATCGGAGCGCGTACTCACTTATCGCGCCAGACGTATTGCGCCCCCGACGATAGGCGAAGGGCGTAAGGAAAGGCGGACGGGGGTTGTTAAAGAAAGGACGGATAAATCTCGACGGAAAGAACGGATAAATCGCGCCCGTCCACTAAGCACCTACCTATCCGCAATAAGAGAGCACCCCTCTCTTCTCACATAAGCTGGCTGGCACCCCGAGTCCCCTTATCTCGCGCGCGAGCGCAAAATCCTCCGCGAGGATATAAGGGCGGGAGAAATTTTTGATGTAAAAATAAAACCTCGCAACCGTGACGTGTGTAAATAAAAGATTCCCATCTCGTAAGACAGGACGTGCGCTGTCGTACCGGTGGAATTAAAGCGAGGGTAGATCGACCGATAAAATGAGGACGACGGGAATTGTTCTGCACTTGCCTGTCCGTGACGAGCTCTTTTCTCGTCTACACAAACTTCAGCCATCCCTCAACATGGCCCACTCTCCCAGAAATTTACAAAAGCATATCGATTAGTTGGCGCGTTGCTAAAATTTCCGTTCTAAACGTCAGACTGATAAGCTTTGCTTTATCAATGTTATAAAATTTATAATTTAATACAAGAAAATATAATGAAAAGTTTTTGCATTATTGTACGTCATATATGTATATTAAACTTTAAATTTTATATTATATTTTAGAAGATCTAGATAATTTCAATAAAAAGAAGAAGAAGAATTTTGGCAAGAATTCAAGTCCTTTTTATATATCTCTATATTCCGTTCGCAAAGAATCAAAATGGTATTATCTCGCGGAGAGAAAATGCATGAATGGATTAAGCTCAGTTTACGGTACGCACGAAATCTTCGCTGAAGCGTGTGACGTGCGATAAAATCCGTCTGGTTAGCTCGTATGCGCGTCGTTCTCGATTCGATTTTATTTTCAATAGTCGACGCGAAAGAATTAAAGAGACGATAGAAAGTCTCGCGAGAAATGGCGGAAGAGTCGCACACGTTCTGAGCGTTTATATGTCCGCAATAAGATGAGATCCACCCTCTCGCTTTCTCTTCTATTCGCTTCCATCCCTGCGACTTCGATTTATCGAAAATGCGCGCGCGAAGAACCTCCGCCTAGCACAAAGGGTGGTGCGAGAAAAAAATAGTTTAAAGTCGATTAAAAAAAGATAGTGGAAGTTTCTCGGCGTGGCATGGTGGGCGGAGCGGGTTGGAGAAGGATTAAAGAATGGGTAGATAAATCTCGTGAGAAATAGCGGATAAATCGCGCTCGTCCACTAAGCACACACCTATCTTCAATAAGATTCTGTCCCCTTTGCCCCTTTCGCCGCGTACTCGCGTTCCAAAACTCGATTTATTTCGCGCGCGCGCGCGAGATTCTTTCTGCAATATGAAGCGCGGGGGAGAATTCTCAATGACGTATGAGTGAAGACAGTTTTGCCCAAGCGTATGAATTTTCTACCTTGAACTTCCTGCTAGAAGAGGCTCGCCGGCGAGAGACGGTGGAAAGAAAATGTACATAAACTTGGGGCGTAGTAAAGTGACTTAAATGAAGTAATGCGTGCGCTACAGGTCCAGGACGGCTTGACAGATTTGCAGACTACAACACGTTTTGTTTATCCAGCTTAATGATAACGCATGGAGTTAAAGTACGCTTTCGCATGACATTACACGCTATGCGTAATAAAGATAATAGTTATTACAACATTTGAACGTATATATGTGTGTGCGTGTAACATTCGTGTTTTGCGACTTTATTCTTATACATCATTAAATAAATCTTACAATCACAAATTTCACGATAATTTTACCTTTTCCTGATATTTATTCATACATACAAACACAGTTATTCAATTTAATGTAAGTGATAATGATAAGTTATGACCATTAAAATGACGGGCATGTAAATTGGCGCACTACTATGTAGAAACAAAATTTAAGTTTTAAAAACAAATTAATGTAAGAAATTAATATAGCACAACAATTTAAAAATAAATTTTGCAATTTTTAGTTTTGTTAAGGATCTCATAGTTAATTTTTCAGTTTATTATTAGAAAACTGCAGAAAGTACGAGGAAGTGCACCTTCTACATAGACGCTGTTTTTGATCATTTTAAATCTCAGGTTTGTCTTCTAAAGCTTACGAGTATTAATAAATGTATATAAGCACATTTTGAATTAAAACTGAATACTACTTAAACATTATTGCTAATCTACATCGAAAATACAGCGATTTACCGAATACAATACGAAAGATACGAAAAAGAAGAATACGCAGTAAGAGATACCGTATCCAAAATGGAACGAGATAAGCAAGCCAACATAAGTACAATATCGACTAACAATATCGATCATTTGGTCCCCAACGTCCTCAACCTGAATTTTCGACTTTTCCACGGCAGCGGCGCCGCAAAAGGAGAATGTTCGATGGAAGCTGGAGGGAGACCGGCGCGAGAGGAGGAAAAAAAGAACCCGCGTCGACACCTTCTTGCGCGTCTTTTTCGAGGACGAGCGCGTCGGCGGGTAACGTACCACTCATAATAAACGATAAAGGGAAATAAAAGTGCCTCCGCCCAACGAAGAAGAGCGAGACCGACGCAGAAAGGATGCAACGGAAGAAGGACGGACGCTGGGCGACGGGACGAGGGGCGCAGACGGAGGGGGAGCGCGTCGGCGTGTGTACGAGTCCGTTTCCAGCGACACGACGTGCCTCCCTATGCTTTTTGTTTTAATTTTCTAGAGGCCACCGGCTCCATCTCGTTCGCCTCTCCGTCCCCTCTTTTTTTCTCTTCATCCTCCCCCTCGTCGTGTGTCCCCCCCTCCTATCCACCGTTACGGCTTCCGCCGCCACTGTTCGTCGTCCCTCGTGGGAGCTCCGCGAAATGTACCACGGTGGTTTTCAGCACTGTGGATGCTGCTAGGTATATATCCTCATCCTTCCCCTCCTATCCCACCCTGTTTCCCCCTCGGCTGCTTTACTCCATCCTCCCACGTCGGCCCCACCGTCCCCACCGCGCCCTGTCTCCCGCTTTCCTTTCCCTCCCATCCCGTTTATCCCTTCCCCGCGACGCGTTCTCTCATGCCGCCACCCCTCCGCCTCGGAGTAAAGGGCTGAACCGGCCAGTGCAATTCCCGACGAGATCGGTGTCGAATCCGCGCTCTCGGCCGGCGATCGCGCACGTCGCCGTGACGTCGCGCGTTATCTTTTTATCTTCGAGTATCGAGGGAAATCGTCTTCTTTTCCTTCCCTGTCTCTCTTTCTCGACAAGTCACCATCGTTTTAATGTAACTGACGGAGTGAAAATCTCTACAAGACGTCATCGAGACGTCGAAACACTCCGAATTTGAAGGGATGGGTGGAGATTAGCGAAGAAGCGATAAAACAGTACGGTTGAAAAGTGATACGGGTGCCGGGGTGGACGGCGCAGCTTCGGGGAATATAGACTCGCAACTGGAGTCACGCACATATGTACATATACGCATAGGCAGAAGGGATTAATCGCCGTGATGTCAACACCGTGCGACGCTCGCCGCAACGCGCGGAACCGCGATCCAGCGATCCAATCCAGCGACATCGTGCCGCGACACGTAAGTTCCGTCCCGTCCCGCGCGCGTAACGCGGCGGATCCTCAGAGGAGGAGGAAGAGGAGGAGGATCCGCCAGAATCCGGTGGGCGCGTTGCGGTCTTGTATTGATCGGATCCACATCGTGGATCGTAGGGCGACGGGCTTGGATCCTGTGTGCGGCGCGGGATGGTTTCCTCCTACCTTCCTTCATCCCGGCTCAAAGTTATTTTCGGCGCCCGCTTGATGGACGGCATTCCGAGATTTCCCGCGGTGAAATTTTCACGGCGCAATTCCATTCTCGACATTCCCGCTAATTGAACACGCCCGCGAATCGACCGATCGACCGAATCCGCTTAACTCGCGAATCCGGGGGATTTGGCCCCTTTTCCCCTTTTTTCGCGGAGTCCTTACGACTGTCGCTCGCGAGCGCGGACGCGCCCGCCCCTGGCGATTAATTAAAATAATCCCTTCGCGCGCGCGTCGCGCGTGAATTATTCCGGGCTACTACCAGGCGTACTCGAGAAATTCTAGGACTGAATGAATGAAACGAGGAATCAGAGCGGACAGGAAACGTAGATTGATATTGGCACGAATGCCAATCAATTGTTCAGAGATCAATTTTTGTCGAATCTGAATTACATTCGACCGGTTGCCGAACAATAACTATCACCATCCTGTTAAATCAATCTCTGGAGGAATATAAAATAGCCGTTGTTTAATTTCAATTCAGCGTTATTTAATTTCTCTGTGTCGTGTTATATTGAATGTATTGTGCGAGAGGCTATCACTGTGACGTCACTTTTCGTAAAAAAGCCTTTGTCTGAAAACATCCATCATACTCACACAAACTGGATCTTTTTGAATACTATTTGATTATTATGTCTGAAATCAGCATCACAAAAGGAACATTTACATTAAAACATTACTACAAACTTGTTACTACAAGCTAAATAATAAAGCATAAAAAAGAGTTTGTAATATTATATATTATAATATTGTATTATTATCTCAAGAATAGTCGGAACAGACAAATGTAAACCATAATTAGAGATAAAAATAATTTGAATAAAAAATTGCCCGTGAGAGTGTGAGTGTGATGAAAAGTGTTGAAAGCTATTTAATTAAAAAATTGTTTTCTTTATTTATATTGAGATTAATAAAACATTAATATAATAAAAACATATTATAACATACTTTAAATGTTTTAATTTAAATATTTTATAATATGTTGTTTTTAACTAAAAAAATTTATAAAATTACTGTGTTACTTTTATAAATAACATTATATCACGTTAAACTCTCAGTCAATAATTGCGATAGTGTACACAATCAAATATAAAATGATAATGTAATAAAAATATGTATGTTTCAAAATATTTTTAAAATAATTAGAAATCACTGTTAAAATATCAAATATTGATTACAATTATTAATATATTTCTTTATTTCTATTTCGCGTTACTTATTTAAAACACAAGAGAGAAATTACTATAAATAAACTATTAAAAAGGTATATGGAGCATAAGAAGCAAAAAATGCCGCTCTGCAGAATATTTATAAAAATTTCTTGAGGTCTTAACATCGTCCGTTGCAATCAATAACTGTGCATTCCTTCAGTGAGAGATTTCCGATGTTTCATCCGACAAGTCCTGAAACTTTTATTGGGCACACCTTGTAAAGCCCTCTGACATAGACGTCCGTCGTTACAATACGTTGCGCTTCTAGTGGACGCCGGAACCGTTGCTGCGGTGTATTAATTGAATCTCGGGGTAGACGAGACCTTCCTGATTTACATGGGGAGATGGTTTGATTTCTTTCGGCGACATTTTATTTCGACTTCCTACGGTATATTAAAATATATATGATAAAATAAAAGAACAGATATTTTAATACTTTTATTTAACTACAGATATTTTTATATAAAATCTATTTTATATAAAATATATAATTATACTTTTTTTTAGGTAACTTAAAAGTAATTTGGTTATTAAATCTTTACGTTATTAAAGTCTTATATTTATCCATGAGAAAAAAGTGTATCTTGTTATAATTATGTATCACATACAATAATATATAAAATTTTATTTATGCATTTACACAATTGATATTTTCATAATATTATTTATACACATAAACCAATTTAAAATTCATCAAAGAATTTAAAAAATATTTCTGTCAGGTTCATAAATAAATTTACCATTAAAAGAAAGAATAGTAAACATTAAGACATTGTAATAGACATATGTAATCTAATGTAATTGTACATAAAACATTTTCTAGATATAATATTTTTTATGTGGAAGCTCGTATTACATATACATATAAATACATACAATCTTAATATTTACTGTACTTCCTTTTAATAGCAAATTTATAATTGTATATGGAATCAATAATTTTGGGATCTTTTGCTCAATTTTAAATCAATTTTTGTAAATAATAGAATCTTAACTTAGCGTATAATTATGAAAATATTTTAATTAAACAATTAAGAATTAAAAAGTTGTGAAAAAACGGTTTTTAATTATATTTTTCAAAGAGGAAATCAAAGGTGATCATAAAATTCGTATTTTGAAACCAGTATATGAATATAATATAAACATTATACGCAGTGAATAAACAAATCATGCTTTACAGAAAGACATGATTTTTAATATTGCACATTTCTATCGTGATATAGATTGTGTCGCGTATTCGTCTGCTCTTACTGTGATGAGTTCCAACTGATCGTTCGAGCGTATTAATTGAATCTCGTCGCGAATTAGAATCTGCCTGCTATCATTAATTCAGGACGTATTTAGCAGCCGCGGAAAATATTCCGTTCGCTTCTCCGATATCTGCTTGTTATATCGTTCACGTGAGCATTTAATTACGTACGTTTGTCTTTGCAGCGTCGTTGAAGACATGAATTTCAGCCGCTCGGTGAGGTGTACTAACAAGATTTTGTCGTAGATCAGGATGGACTAGATCGCATTAATTCACGTGAAGCCTGTAAGCCTTGAAAGACGCTGCCGCATTTTCCGCCTTTCCCGTGTTCAAATTTTTACCAAGATTTATGGGAGATATTTGTCAGACAGATTTGTGTCAAATAGCTTGACTTTTTCGAAATAATTTTTTATCTTAAATATATATTTTTTTTATTGATTATGATTATATACATTTTCCTCTCTCTTTAAAAATTTATCATAGTTTATATTTATCATAGTTTATTTACGTTCAATATTTGGATGATTTTTCGTATTATAAATTGTTGAGGCGCAAAGTTAATAATCTTTTTCGAGTTTTTATATTTTTATATAAACTTTTGACTTTAAATTTTTATATGAATATATCTTTATGAGATAACTTCAAGATTGCGAGATAATTTCCAAATATCAGGAAATTTAGTTATGATCAAATCTATTGAAATGTTACTTACCCATAATCCAACTGCTCTTTGCATATGACGTTACAACTCCTACCTATTCGTTGTAAAGAGATTTATAAAGAGATTATTTTATGCGTAATTGAAATGCTGCATGTTCGCATACATTACAAACGAATTCCATACGGGTTTGTATCGTAAACGCGGGGAACCGCGGTAATGTAATGCACTTAATCATTTATTCATCTGTGTGATGTGGCCGCTAATTAAATTGTTATTTTAAACAACATTTTAATTTAGCATTTCTATAGAAATAATAAACAACTACGCTGTCCCGTAACAAGCATATTTTCTCTCCCGAAAGGTCCTTTGCCGTAACGCGCGCTCGTCGAATTTTGTCCTAGAAATATGACCGTCGCGCGACTCTAGCGCGGTACTGCACACACACACTTCACTGTCGAATTATTTTCTACTCTCATAAAGGTTGCACATAAGTCCTCCCTGGGGTTGCGTAAGTTTTTCCACGTTACCAGGCCATGCCGTCATGCTCTTCTGTGTTGGATCTTTAATAATTGTCCCGGTTGGATTTGAGCTGATCCTTATGACGTGCAGCATTCTATATTTGAACGCGTTAATAATTCCATCGAATCAGGATAAAACTGACGTTTCCTTTTTATTTCCTGCACCTTTCTTCGCACGTGCGCTCGTCCCATATGCTGGTTCCGACTATACGCGGATTAGGACGTATTCTCGCGAATGTAGGGCGTATAAGATCTTTCTTTATCTACGCATATATGTATATATGTATATGTATACATCAAGTTGGCTTTTTAAAAAATTAAATTCGTATATTAGTCTCTTTTTAAGTAAGATTAAATGATATCAGATTTTTTATATCTAGCTCTCTATACATAGAAAATGGACATTAAATTTATTATGTAAGTTTGTAATGTATCGTATTTAAAACAATTTAAAAATAGCTTTTAGTTAAAATTGTTACAGCTATATCGGAAAATTAATTGTTTTATAGAAAGCCTAGGCTTTTTGCCAACACCAGCGTTTTACAATTTGACTGGAGATTATTAGACATTTTTTAAAGTGCCGTATTTTGCAAAGCATTGAATTGTAATTAAAAGTTTCACCTGAGTTTTCAATTTTCCACATGAAGTGAAATTCACCTCATATCATACAGTGTTTTCAGTACAAAATGAGATCTATAATAGGCGATCCACATGGGTTTTCGATTTTATACGGTTTGTCGGCTTTTCACAAAGTGACTAGGCATTTTAGGAAAAGATGAATTTTTTAAAATAATAAATAACTGCGGCACATGCACATACATACATGCATATGTGTGTACGTATTTACACAATTATTAATTATGATATTAATATTAATTATCAAATACGTTGTGAAGTACAGCGCTCTACAAGATGTCTCATAATTTTCACTGATATTGCGAAATTGCTCGGTCATTTTATATTATATCGACATTTCACGTAAACTGATTTTCCATTTATGCTCATGACATATACATATATTATATGTATCATTGAAAACGTCATCTATATTGCCAGATGATAAGAGCTATGTTTTTTTAATATACTATGCATTATTTCCAGTGTATCTTGATTTTCGCGATCAGAATGATTTTCAGCAAAGTGGATTATTTTTTAACAAGAAATAAAAATAATTAGAATATCACGTTATAATGTTATCTTATATTTAGTTGCAAGTATGCTAAATTTGTAAATTAAAAATGGTACATACACTACAAATCCAAACGTGTTATTTTCTCACGCATAAACATTTAAAAATGATACATTTGACTGAAGCTCTTTTTACATGTTTCTTGCCGTTTTACGTCATTTAACATGTTTAATCGTATTAAATTAAAAATTAATACGTTCAAACGTGTTAAATGGCATGATTTAAAACGGCAAGAAATGCGTAGAAGAGCTTCAGCTAAAATAACACGCTTGGATTTGTAGTGTAGCAAACTTTAAAATACTATTAACCAAATTTATTCCCAAAATTGCTTTTATTTCTCTCGAAATATTTTATTTCTTTGCGTTTGTCATGTTTTTCAAAAAATAATATCTTTTTTGGGCAATATGATGATTTTTTGATATGATTATATTTTCTACTATTGGAATACTATGATGACCTATCTTGTACACGCCCGTACAGTACACAACGTAACTATGTGCGCATTAGGATGCTACAATCGCCACAGTCATTACATGCACAGTTGAACGGTATTCACGACGCTAAAGTTTCGTTGATATAGTGGGACGTGATATGCTATTATTTGTACGAGAAACTGATTTCTATTCACAGAGTGTTCAATATGTCGCAAAGTAAGACTTAATATTGCCTTTGAAAACTGTTTTGATAATATATGACAGTGCAATTAAATATAATAATTGTCTTTCTTTAATTGATTAATATCCTAAATAGGATCCATATCAATTCTTAAAATTCTGTTTGTATATCTTTGTTTTTATTAAAATTTTAAGATTTACGAAAATTTAGAGTATTGTACAAAATTTGCGACATATTACATATTATTATGCGTTCCTAAACTGCACTCCACTGTAAAATCTTTTTTTAAATATTTTTGTAAATATCTTATATCTTCACTTATATTTATATATGATTACTATAATGCAAAATATATGTTTTCACAACATTATTAAAATAATTTCAACCGCACGAGGCGCTAATCTTTATCTCTTATTAACATGTAGCATTGAATTTGCATATATATACAATTCATTTTTTTAAATTCTGAATAAATATAGCGGGGGGAGGGGAGAAAAAAGAATTCGCTGTTCAGATATTGGATGTTCTCATATTTCCGTTTAAAATCCATTTGGCATAAAAAGCCGACCCAAGAGTGAATTTTAAATCAAGTTATAAATTTCAGGGAGTGGAGAGCGTCCAAGTTATCTTGAGTAATCAGGCACGGAGGTTAATGAAGAAGGTAATTTCGGGACGTAATTTGCGAGCTGTGAAATGTTGTAGATGATTCGGTTGGTAGAAAGTGTCGGGTCAGTCGTAATATTGAAAAAGTGAAACGACTAAGAGTGATTTCCCTAAACGAGTATGACAATTTCGCGATGGCAAATCTATTACGACAGATAAAACCTAACTTGATAATCATACTCCCCGATGCTAGCAGAAGCGTAAGATCACGCTTAAACAATCGTGGATTGGATACGATTCTTTTCTAAAGTTCTTTCCGAGTGATCGTTTGATAACAATGCGAGTTCCCAATGCAGCTTATCGTGTTGCAGTAAAAACAAGCAGATAAAATAAATAGTAAGAAAAATGCTCTCTCGATTTTGGCCTCTACTACCAAATCCTATCGCGCGACTCTCTTTCTTGCATACATCTACATATATACACTTTTCCTATTCACTTTCGCCTCCAGGCTTGTGTATTGCTTTTTACGCGAAAAATATTTTGCCAATATTTATATATGCGAATAATAAACGAAATAAAAATTTTATATATTCAAAATTTTTATTTTATTTATATTGTTGAAATGCTAGACAATAATGTTAGGCAACAATTGAATTTAAAATAAAGGTAAATATTTTTTTCAGTTTACATTAAGAATAACACCTATAATTTATTTCTTAAATAAAGATGAAAGATAATAATAAAAATAATAATTTATTTTTTAATTAATGGTGTTATTTTAAATTACTAAAGAATAAAAGAAGAGATAAGTTATTGAGACGTTTTGCAAGATTTCGTTTTTGATATTTATCCATTCAAATGAATAATATTTATTTATTTTTATACTTTATTTTTGTAATTGTGAACAAAAAATTTTACAATTAAAACATTTAACCGAAATAACTCGAATTGATACTAATACTTCGAGAGCAATTATATAATCAGCTGAATCAGTAGATAAGAAGGTGGTAACATGGAACTCCACTTTGTTTTTTAACGATTTCTTGTAAATTATAAGCTCAATTTTTTTATTCTTGGTATGCTTAGATTCTTTACTCTATTGGTAACCCATTTCTAACGTCCAATTAATGATTCTCCACTTACAAAAAAAGCTGCTTAAAGATTATCGCAAAGTGAGCAATTGGGTGGTATGTAATGTGGTATTGTAATGTGCTGGTAATATGGACCTCCTACTGTTTTAATGTGGAAAATTAAAAACAATTCATGAAATGTTGAATAACTTTCAAAAAAGTATTACATTTATTTAAGGAATTAATATAGAAAGAATATATATGATAAAAAATATTTTATTTTATTTTTTTAAAAAATTTCTATTATATATACAAAGTTTATAGACAAAGAAAAAGAAACGCTGAAACGCTGTAACGCTCTCACGGCTCAAAGGGCAACCTAATGTACAAGTTTCAGCTGTCACTCATAGAGTGCAACTAAATCGTATTAAGATATTGGGGGGTTCCATAAAATCTGCGGATTCCATATTACCACCTTCTCCTCTATTAGATTTTATTTAAAGTAAAAAATAAGTAATTTGCGCTAAAATTAGATTTTTTTATTTTACATAAGGTTTCGGAAAAAATTGATTTTGAGAAAAATATATTAATTCTACATATTTTTAATTATATTTTAATCAGATTTTTTTATACTTATACTTAATCAGCTATCTTAGAGTCAATATAGATTTTTTCTTAGAAAATTTTTTTCTTTTTTGGGTAAACGTCATAGACTTATGTACTTATTTAATCCACTGTATCAACGCACTTGAAAAGGACCAAATCCCATGGTCGAAACGTAGTGTCTTTTTTATATAATACATCTGGCCAGTCAGGTCGAATTAAATTAACAATTTTGTTGTCTTTTTTCTTTTTTCTCTTTTTTCTTTAGTTTTGAACTTTTTAACATTATTGAACAGTCTTAATTCGCTCTCTCTCTCTTGAATCGTTTGATTCTCAAGTCAAATGTTTATAATAACGTCATTAACTTACATCATAAAAATTACGTCGTAAAAAATAAGTAAAAAAATTGATATTATATAAATATTTAAAAAATATATTTTTAAAATCTAAAACTTCATGAAAACGCAAACAAAAATATTTCAAAGTTTCAAAGTTTTATGTGAGACAACTCCTTTAATACTGATGTTTTGTGTGCTTTCTCGTCTTCATTGAAAGTAATAACAACCTGCGACAACGTCGTAAATGGACGGGCAATTACATTGGAGAGGAAAAGAATTTCGCGGAGGAATTTCGCCTCCGTTGTTTCTTTTGTCCTCTATATTTCTTGTCGCTTGTGGAGCGCTTTCCCGACGCGCAACTGGAAGAAGCGGCACGAGAGAGTTCGGTTACACCGTATATTTTACAAGATTACGCGCCATAACCGGACGGGTCGTTTGCCGAAAAAAGTTCTCTTAAAGGCCGCGAATAGGGGACAGGGATATTGAGGGTGGGGTATACGCGACGACGGGAACTCATTAATCCCCGTGCCTCCGCGCTAGATAATACCTACTAATTCGTCGAAACTTTCTTATTTCTTTCTTATCCACTCCGTGCGCGCGAGTCAGCAGCTGAACAAGTCCCAACGTTCTTTCAGAACTAAAGGGAAAGAAGTCGTCATTTGACGAACGATGGTGATGGACATCTGAAAAGAGGAAAGGCGCGGAGAAAGGGGGCAATTAAATGCCAATAATTGCGGTGATTACCAGTCGATTAATTGCCGTTATCGGCAGCTTCATTTAGCGCGTTTAATTTCTCTGGCATTGGGAGCGCAATGCGGTTACGATTCGTAAACGATTATTTTAATTGCACAGAGTCGCTTTTCCCCGGGATAATTGTTCGCTAGGGTAATAATATGTAACAGTAAACACTGCTAGGATGGTAGAGGCAACAGCGGATCAGGGGGTGAGGCTGAAGAAGAGGTCGAATAGTTTAATATTTGCACAGGCGGTTGTAAAAGATGAAAGGGAGAAGCCAGTTCGCACAAAAGAGAGCGCTACCCCTACCGCACCGGACAACACGGTGGGGTTTGTTACATTATAAAAGGGGCTGATTGTTTGAACGGACTCGAATTTTAATCGCGTGCGACTTTGCGAAACTATGCCGCGGATACGTCTGTACCCGTTCTCCCTTAAACAGTAGATTAAAGGTGCACAATGCCAGCTTCTAAGGCATAATCTCTTCGTAGGAAGGAAAAACACAATGCACCGTTGGAAATGTTACTGCCTGTTTGTCGAAGTTATTTTCCCAGAGGATCGTGCGCGACCAGATCTCGACAATTTTCTGTTCTATTTTTTTTTGTTTATCCTATCGGATATGTTTCGGTTGGCCGCGCGAACAATCGCGTCGCACAGTGGCTCTCAACTCTTGTAATTGACGAACTTTCACTCATAAAAGCGTGTAAAAATGATGAAGAAGTTTTATTTCGAGATCATAAAGTGTAGAAATAATATTCTTCAAGAAAAGTTATAAGAAACTTTTATTTTCATCGCATCTTTTTATCGATACTTTTTTTAAGTGTAAAAATTGATTTATGTAACATTCAGAAACTGATTCACCAGTGGAAATGTAGAAAAGATAACATTGAATTTTTTACAAAATCAACGTTCCTGTTTACGACTTAAGCGAAATCAGACAGATAACTTAACGAAGCGTACTTGTACCGATAGAATTGGGAGACACTGATATAACGTACGTTTTTTGCGGTGCTCATCGGTTTGTACATTTTATCGCCTTTAGTGGCGCGATATTTTCTACATTCAATGCGGGAGGAGCCGCAATCTCTTACACAAACTCGCACACGTAATAAACTCTACGATATATATTTCTGTTATCTTGGTATTATTTTTCTTAAGCGCATTGGTAAAAGCTTGGGCTTTGTTATTAAATATTTACAATTATGTTCAAAAAAAGTTACATCATAATCCCCTCTTTAAATACATAAGATTATATATATTTTATAGCTTTTTTCTAACTGAAAAGCCATAACTATTCCACATATCCAGGTAAAAATTATGAATCCGGATTTGAAATCTGGATATCCGGAGTGGGATTCAGGTATCCGGATTTGAGATCCGGGACCGCAAAATCCGGTTTCTTGGATTTTACAGTTCTATATAATGAAGATAACGAATTTGCATTTATATATACTTATACTGTAGAAGCTTGTAATCAATAGAGAGCTTTCTTGTTCAGAAATGGCTGGATATTAGTTATAATCAATTAAATTAGCACATTTCCGATGCAATAGTCTACTCAGCTTTATAATTTGTCTAATAGCGCGAGAAACTGAATTTCTGGATCTATGACAAATTTAGATCTCAACGGAACTAACTTGCTTATTGGTTAGATCCAACGAGTAAGTTAAATTTACTCGTATCTGCCAAATCGGGCTTATCAAATCTGAACATCTGTGCGTTTTGACTTTGAGATACAGATTTATAATTACACTAATATTACTGTATGTTGAACTAGAATATTCACATATAAAATATTATTGAGCACTAAGATCCAGCTATGATCGTTTAGACTCTTCTCGATTTTAATTAACTAATATTACTTTTTGTGTAGCAAAGAAGATTATTAACTTTTGTAGAAACAAAATATATTTGTGAATATAACATTATATATATTTTTTATACAGAATAAAGTATATATATATATATATAAATATATTAAATTATTTTATAGATACAATTAATCATACATATGAAGAATAATTATACAGAATGTAGAAAGAATCATATGATTCCATTTAAAAAAATGGCGATGACATTTATGTAATCTTGAAAAATAGATTTCTTTGAAAATTAATTTTACCATTATTTGTCCCCTTCCAGACCATACAACTTTGGTCTGAAGATATTTTTGATTCGATTTTACACTGCAAAGACAAAGGGGATGGTCACAGGAGGGACACTCTGTAAATAAATGATTTGATACAAAAATATCTCATATTTTCATAGTTATATAAATCTGCAAATTAAATAAATTGTAACACTTATCGTTTTTGCTCGACAAATATAATCAAAGAATACAGTTATTTGATAGATGAACGTAATGAAGAAATATAATAATCACGTGCAGTACTTGCTATAAAATGAAGTGCATTATCAAGCTATTACTTGTTTCTGACCAACCGCACTTTCATTGCAACCCACATTACTCTTTACTACGTACATTTTAGCACCTAACTCCGTTATCAGGGTCGACCCGCTTAAAACTTTAATGGCATCTTAAAAGCGAGACGTTTTATACCATAATTAGATAAGTATGTATACATACATATTTCTAATTTGTTCATTCCATGATTTGCTTGTCGCTGTTTCTACGGCTGAGTAAATATTCGTCAACTCGGATACGATCAGAACCATCAGATCCCTCGGATGTACATTTTATCGTTTAACTCGGATTGCGGAGGATTTCATTACTGTTAACAGCATTTTCTATGTTTGCCATTGACATAGACAACACAGGAACACGCGCGGTCCGTCGGTGAGATAGATCGAATGTCCTCGCTGATTGCTTCCTTCAGTTTCCCCGGCGTTCCACGATGATCAATGATACTGTCGATAATGATGGACGACGTATCAGAACCACATTTTTCCGTGGTCGGCTCCCTCACAAAATTCTCAATCGAAATTTCATACGCCGCTTGAAAGAAAGTAAAGATTTGTAAATGCCTCGTAAGATTTCGATGAAGCCTCACATATACACTTTCGTGCGAACTCTCTCTCTCTCTCTCCCCCCTCCTCTCCCTCTTCTCTCACTTTCTCTTTCTTTACCCTCCCTCCCCTTTCTCTCTTTCTCATGAAAAGATTGAGTTATTGACAATTTATGGATTTTTTGTGTAATACACATATATATGCATGTGCGTATATACACGCACACACATCGACTATACAGGGTGGTCCTGAAATAGTTGGTCAAAATCAGGGATTAGATTGGGCTCGTCATAAGGATGAAAAAAGTTCCCATATAAACGTTAGTTCAAAATCGCATCCCGCAGGAGTTACGACTTATTTAATTATTAATACCTGATTCAGACAAATAGAAGGCTATGAAAGGAAAAGCTTTATTTTTATTTATTTATTTATTTAGAAGTTGTTGAAAATGTCCACCGCGTTAACTAAAACACAAGCTTCCATCCGTCTAACATTGATTGTCTAACACGCTCAAAAATTCCTGGCGTATTTCTTATAATTTCGACTAATGCTTAGCGATTCCCAGAGACGGTGACCGAGATTGTTGTGTTTTGAATTCTGAAGTGTTGCCTCCGTACGCGAACAATAATATTGGATTTCAATTGTGACAACAGATCACTCGATTAAACTACTTATTGAACACATTACATAATTAACCCTTAACAGTCACACTGGGTAAAATACACCCCAGCGTTTTTTTGACTTCAAAAACGACCCAGTAAACCAATGGAAATGGGCAATTTTTTTACATATGTTAAATTAATTTTTTGCAAATCAAACCTATACAGTCTTTTTAAGGAAGACTTAAACTACAACAGGATATATTTTTTTTAAGGTCACCTACAATTTTTTATACACGTGCAAACACGCTAGGGTGTATTTCACCCAGTGTGACCGGTACGGGATTCTCGGGAAGTGTGACTGACAAAGGTTAAATTAATAATTAAATGAGTCGTTACTCCTGCGGCGATATACGTTTTTGGACTAACGTTTATGGGAACTTTTTTCATACTTATGACGAGCCCAATCTAATCCCTGATTTTGACCAACTATTTCAGGACCACCCTGTATATTCAAAAGTTTCCTGTTTGCGAATAGAATGAGTGCGCACGGTAATTACTTTTCTTAAAAATTAAAAATAACAACTTTGTTATTCTTTTTGTTTCGTACACATTTTCGTACATGCTTTGGCATGTTAGACAGTTTAATTCTGTGCTCTCACAATTTTCAGTTTTTGCATCGATCATGTGTCGACTTTGGTCTGCGCTCGGTTTTACTGAAATTTTCCAAAAATTCACTGCAGAGATGCGATGATAAAAAAAAAGGAAGCTCCTACTATACACAAAAAGCGAAATATAGTTAACGGGGATTTTTCTGGTGGCACTTTAATTTTTGTGCCACCGACTCGGCGAGAGATTGCCGTGAACAAAAGGAGAGTATATCAAGGTCTAATGGAAAAAATAAGCGCAGTGACAATATATATGGCGTTATTTTCTGCAAAGCTTTCAGGCGAGATAATAATGGCAAGGAAAGCGAGGGAGTTAAGCGACGCATAAGCAACTTACTAGTTGTCACGGCAACGTTTTTTTGTGCTAATTCTAAGTGAGAAGAGAGTGAGGATCTTTTGATCGTTCGTCTCGACAAATGATAATGTATCAAATGTATCACACATATTTTACTGGCCATTTTCAATGTGCTCTCAGCAGAAAGCCTCAGGCTACTCTTTAACATTTTCTGCTTTTGTGAATACCAAAACTATTTCTTGTATATCGCTGATGTTGCAAAACGCTGAATGCAATCGGTATAAGTAACGATAAGTGATAAGCTCTGAAATTTCGCATTATGTTCGCGTTTGAAATTACTCATTCCGTGCACAATTACTGCTAGGTAATAATCGTGTAGCAATGTAATTGCGATAATTATTAATACACGCTATGGATAATTAGTCGAAACGCTTACATAAAGTAATGCAAATTTATCTTGCTGTGGCTAATGACGTTTATATATATTGTATCTGTTCTTAATTGAATTAAGTGCAATATAATGTACAAGTTAATATCCGCGCACATTTCATACTGCTTGTAGATGTTTTTTTAATCTATCATTAATTAGTAAAAAATAAAATGCGCAATTTAATATGTTATAAATTAAATTTATATAATAATTTATGTGTATTTCTACTTTAAATTGCACATTTTACATTTATATTTGCAGTTATTTATTTTTGTGTTTTATGATATATATTTTTAAAGAATTTATTAAATTGTGTGCTATATGAATCTCAAGTTTTGTTTTTTCCTTTAAATAATTTAATACGGATAAAATTACTAGTTATTTTGTCTTTTATTTTTGTTAATTCTACACGTTTAAGATTTTAATTAAAATGCTTTTATTTAATATTCATTATGTTGCCTCGCTTCCTCTTGTTTCTAACAATATAAAGTTATTCATTGTGTTGTCACGAAAAAGTTCTATTGACAAAGTAGAAAAAATTTGCAAGAAACAACATCGAAACAAAGAAGCGCTCTGCGATCTTGAAAACACGACCTCCATTTTTTACTCAATTATTAGGTCATAGAAAAGTTTCTCGCGCTGAATATAAAAAAATGTCGGTAATGAGAGCTTAAAAACTTTTGCGATTACAGAGTTTCTATCTCTTTCTCTGTTTCACATTTATCTTTTTTTGTCTAGTTTTCTCTTCATATATATGTACACATATATACATACATATACATATATATACACATACATACATATATACACAAAAAAATAAATATATACAAAAATGTATATGTACATATATACATATTTCGTAAGGTTAATGCCTCGTTTAATTTTTGTCCCTCGAGCTTTTTCGCCGATTAAATTATCTATTCCCCATTGTTGAGTTTCATGAAATTATGACGATTTAAGTACATTAACAAAGAGCTGGCCGGTGATTCTCAATTTGCGAGAAACGAGTGGAAATCAAGCTTGATACCGAGCTTTCTGGCTTTTGTACGCGCTTCGTTCGGAAGTGGCGCCAACATTTTTCGCTCTCTGAAAACCTCGAGCCTGAAGCGTTTCACGTTGAGGTCAACGGTACATATGCAGAAGGCTCGATAATCGGGTGCCGCGCGCGCGAATTTTTTATCAAAAGCATCTTTTTGCCAAGATCTTAAAACGTTTCACCCGCATGCATTTTTAAAATCTACGCCCGTTTGTGGTGTTAATTGTATATTTTTTTCCTGCATTAACACTTCTACAGCCAACTCATTTAAAAAGAATTTCCACCAGAAACATGTCGGTTGCACTTTAAATATCTGCGCAATTAGTTGGCCGTTGTTTTTATTTTGAAGAGAATATGATATTTCGACTTTAATGGCTCCTGCCCATAGGACGCGTTATGCATTACGCGTTACGCATGGGTCCCGCGTTGACCAATGAAACGAAAGTTGTAGGTATATCTATTATTTCCGGAAAAGCGAAACGCTCATTGGTCAACGCGTGACTCACGGTAACGCGTAATGCATAACGCGTCTGGGCAGGAGCCATAAGTTACAGAAAAATGGCATAAAAAATAAACTTTCAAGTTTAACTTATTTAAATATTACTTATTAAATATATTTGTATATATTTATATTATATATATTTATATTATACATACATATTTAGGTATACGTATCCTTTTGCAATATTTATTTATGTTTATAATATGCATCAGTTGAAAATATGGAAATTGAATTTGAATGCGAAATTCAAAATGATTCACATTTAGGTTAATAAAATTACTGATAAATATTAGTGATAGCAAAATAAATTCCATAAATACTCAAATTAATGCAAAAAAAACTCGATATACGTTATTATAAATTTTTCATAAATTTTATTTGTAAAATATATTTAACATTATTATTAGGAATACATGATTTGATATTTTCTGGAAGAGATTGTCTTGGAATGCTTTACAGAGGTTAAATGCCGGTCCTATTAGCGAAGCTTGTAAAAAACGAGAAAGAGAAGAAAAGCGCAATTGTTGCATAAAGGTACTCGTTACTTTACATCCATATCCTGTTTGGTATAATATAGTACTTTTGGGATTAATTGTGAATTACGCGACATGACATAATATCTACGATATTACGATAGTATTACTATGCAATATTGCGAATACCTTGTTTTCGGAATATTTCGTATTATTTTTAATAAAAGATGAATTTACTTGTGTGGAATTAAACTATTACACAACTAATTTAAAATATATCCGCAGTTTACATTTTTTCGAATCTTGCTATTGCGTAGAATTTTCTTTCATTAGCTTTATTTACTAGTTTTGTCAAATACACAGAAAAGAATACATTGTAACGTCACTTTATTTTTATTCTTATACATGTTTTTATAATTTATCATTTTATTTGTAGTATTTAATTTTACAACAAACAGTAAATTATAAATTCTTTAGAAGAACATATTTATATACCATGGTATAAATGAATTAATAGATATTTAACTGAAAAATTAAAAAAAATTTTTTATATTTTATATACGTATGTATATGATAGAAGTGGGAAAAGTTTCAATTTGAAATATTTGATATGTATTTTATATCGTTTTTTTATATAGAAGTTTCCAATTAAAGTTGTAGTAACTAAATCCACACAGAAAGAGTGTAATCTTCCTCACAACTCCGCATTAATATTACCTATAAACCATTAATATGTCATGTAGGTTCACTAGGTTCACTCTTCTGCATAATACTCGCTGATTAAAAAAAAAACATCGGTGAGACGTGCAGCATTTGAAGCAAATTATGCACATATATAATACAAGTCGATATCCAGTGTATAATGAGATCGTGCAATATGAATGAATATTGGACATCAAGACTACAGGTTTTCTATTGATTACTTTTGCATGTATTATGCAGTTTACGAGTTGATATAGCATAATTGATAGCATCGATAAAAAAGAATACTTTCAGTTTTTGATGTTATTTTGGAACATGTAATTTGTAAATTTTTAGGTTAATTAAGAAAATCTTCTAATAAATAAATTCAAAGAGAGGCAGAGACACAGTGGTTTTAATCCCTTTAGTAGTTTATAAGCTTCTAATTAACTGAGCAAGTGCAAAGAATGGACGATAATGGGACAATATAAATCATAATTTAAATAATAGCTTAATTATGTGCTTTATTTGTATTATATATTCGTGTTCTGTTGTAATTGTTTATTTGTTATAAATGTATATATTTATGTGTAATTTATAACGGTTAGCAATGGATATTTAAACATTAATTGCTAGTTAATATTAACATTTCGCCAACTGCCTGAGTCATGCTTAAACTAAATATATGTTGGACGCATTTTTCGCGCTTATGTATAACGTTTATATTTGCTTATGTTAAATGTTTAACGCGGCCTAACCCAAAAAAGTAAACCCTGTTAAATCGTTCAACAATGCATTATGAAGTGAGACCTGATCGGTTGATAAAATGTTAAAATTAAAATTAATATTTATTTAGAGCGAACAAACATTATTTTTGCTTTGAGGAATTATGATTTGGATATTGAGAATTTTTATTAAATAATATCTATCATTTATAAGTACTAAAGATTTTAAATTTCGCTTTAATGTGTGCCATAACTTTATGTTTAATGCTCGGTTTAATGTCAAATCTGATTAATAGTTAAATCTCAGATAAAATTTTTGCAGGAATGAAGGAAGAATTTGCTATATGTAAATAAAAAAAACTAAATGCCAGTTTTTACGCGCAAGAATCTTTTATGTAACACTTTAATTTTGCATGTTAGATCAATTTCCATAGAACAAGAATTATGACAATGTTACGTCAAACATTAACGAATCATTTAATTTATTTAATTCACTTCATTCGATGCATCGCCGTTGCGAGCTAAATCGCTAATCGGGAGAATCTTATTTCACTGCCACTTCTGGCCGGACGCGAGCTATCAATTAAATGCGGCATTTGATGGCGATTGACCCAAGTAATTGATACTGAACCCGTAGGTTAAATTCGTGCTCAGCATCGCTGGTTCTTTAATCGACGTGAGCGACCGCAGCGCAATTTCGCACACAAGCGCGCATGGAGACACGAGACGGAATTCAACCCTTAAGTAGAGCAACGGCGAAATACAATTTCGGTGGGATGCGAAGCGCTACATTCGAGGAGACTCGATACTATCGGATTAGAGAACGAGATATTTTATTTTCCTCGCGCGCGTTACGAGACAGGACTCGTAGAATTTTCGCGTATCGCAATACAAATCGATCCAATAATTTTGCGTTACGGGCCACTGCATTTGAGGAATCTCACAATTCCTCTGTTTGATGCAAGTGCTTTAGTCGTTCTGACTTCGGCGCGTTTAACTTTCGGGTACGCGATGCAGCGCTTTGTAGTCTAAAATGTTGCAAATGTAATATGCCGAATATCCGAATATGAAATTTATAACGTAAAACTCGTCTTTCTGTGTGTATTTCAAAAGAATATTTAAGAATTGCAAAATATAAACTAACAAAGTGATCATAAAAGTAATATACGAGGGGCAAGTAAAAAATTATCAGTAATGTATTTTTAAAACTTATTAGAACAGTATATATATTAAAGAACAAATACACCATTTTTCAATATAATCTAACCTTTTAGCACACTTAATACATTTTGCCACATGCTTCAGATGTTTCAGTTTAAGAGACAAACCATCTGTGCATCGTTTCTTGCAATTTTTACTTCGAAGCAAATTAACGCATTTTCCAAAAAATTTATAGATATTGAAATATTTTCTTTGCAGCCCCGACCTCGTTCTTTCGATTATCACCTTTTCGGTCTACTCAGAAATGAGGTCGTCGAAACTATGCACAAATGGTTTGTCTTCCAACTTAAACACCTTTTTCTGAGAGCATACCGAAGTCTATGGCAACATAGACCAAGTATTTTGAAAAACTAGGGAATTATATTGAAAAACGAGGAGCTTGATGTTTTTAATGTTATTCAAATAAATTTTAAAAATACATTACAGATACATTTTGGCTCATCGCTGTATCTCGTACATCCGACCACAGAAATGATCGCGGATCTAAATTGTAACATATTATAGATACCCGATAATTTATCAACGAATTAATTTAGTTCCGCTCACGATTGGATCGCTTTTCGCCAATAGCACTCAGATCACAAGCTTGCCATCTGGCAATTACCCAGAGATGATAGCTGCGGGATTAATTTGACAAAAAAATTCGGCGTTCAGAATACCATGGAATACGCGAGGAAATGGTGAGCGATACATGTTTCGTGGGATTCAACGCTTTGATGCAGCTTTGTAGGTGATGCTAGAGTTAATTGCTGGCTGCAATTGCCAGATCCACATCGGCAAGCTGCATGCAGCGTGCACGCGAGGACCACAGCCCTTGTTACCACATCAGTTGAGGGTGATACGTTACGTTTTGCTATCTCGGCTAAAAGTTATATATTAGGATCTCTCAAATTTAATATATTTTTCAATTGATGTGTTATTTCCTACTGTTACTTACATGACATCTTAAAAATTTTATATAAATGTTATGTTTTGTTATATTTTAATTTCTAAGTTTTAAGAATAAATTATAATTTTATCAACATAACTATGATTAGTAAGCAGAATTATTCGAATTAATACTCGTATATGTCAGGATGGGGATTATCTAGAATGAAAAATTGCTGGGAATCTCTCTCTTTCTCTCTCTCTCTCTCTCTTTGTTTACAGAAATGCGCATTAAACTTCTTATTTATTTAATGAAAAATCCTTTTAAATATAGAAAATCTCAATGTATATTTGTAACGTTTCGAAAAGAAGTACGTTTTATTGATTAATATTTTAAAATGTACTTTGTACATATCTCCCGCTATCAGTAAAAGATATTATTGAACCAATATGCAGTTTATTGATTTAAAAAATTATATTTACATATGTTGCATGCATCGAGGTAGATAAATAAGTATAAGAAACGGTATTATTAGTTTTATTTATTTAAAATATACAAGAAATATATGTATAATAAGTTACAAACTTATATAATTTTTATAGCTCCATTAAGATAGGGTGGGGCTTTTTGGGTCATAGGACTTTTTGAGTCAATCTAAGAAATGTTAGAGTTCCTTTAAAGGAACTCTAAGAAATGTTTATTTTGCGCGCTATCTATACATACAATGTGTTCTTAAAATCATACCAGCGTTTTGTTTAATTATTAGTTAAGTTGCGCCTATAGAGATAAGAGGTGTTCTTTGCGATATGTTTATGGTATTGGGATTTATACATAGCAAGTTAAGGAATGACGCATGCTTTTGTTGCTTACTGTAATTTTTCACTCATAAAAGTTAAGATTTCCATACTAAATTAATTTAGTTATTTTTATAACTTTTATGTCATGATATTCATTGGAGGTTAAGTTATTGTATTGTATAGAAGTTAACGCAATACTGATTCTTTTTTTAAAACAAATTGCAATATTGCTAACTGGTGCATATTAGGGCTATTTTTGAATCGGATTTCTGGGGCTATGCGGGTAAGAAACCTATTTATAATTTCCTTGCCGTTTTAGCAATTTTAACAAAAGTTGAAACTGCTAAGAAGAATGTAAAATTAGAAAATATTGGTGTGAATCAAGTGGCGCGGTAGCGTCGCGATGCCAAGTACATAAAAAGGACGATGGGCCGCGTGATCGCTTGATATATATACGTCACTGCGCAAATGTCGTGACGCTACCAATAGCGCTTATCCGAAATTCTTATGTCATCGAAAATTAATGACATAAGAATTAAAATAACTCAGAAACTATACCCGCAATCAAAAATCTAACGACACTTTCCTTATATAATGTCGATACGAACTTTCGATTGCGACCAGTCCGAATAAAATTAGTGCAGTCAATACTGAGATCTCGAGATCGAGTCCGTGAAAAATGTCACTTCATCGGTTTCAGATTGTTCAGTCACACGTATACACGCATACACGCAAAGCGGTTTGTCCCTCAAGGCGCTATCGCAATGCCTTCATATACAATTCTTTGCAGCGCTTACTAATTCATGAGCGGCTGTCATCGCGGAGTTCGCTAATTTTAATATAGTTTGTAATAGGTTACAAGTTTGTTTTCGGAGCAACACTCAGAATGTCCCTTTAAGTGCATATATAAATACAATAATACACGGAAAAAATTTGTTATGGTTGTTATACAACAACGTTCTCTATGATTGGAAGAGAAATGTATGTGAATTCAAGTTATATTGATATTACATCGAATAAAGTTGTCAAGATATGCTTATCTATACGATTCTCACCGTAGTTCTTACGATAAGTAACATTTTGTTAGAATACCCTTATATATGGCTCCAACCAAAGGATTATTGCTGTCTCTCTAATATGGTCTGCAGAACAAATAGTATGATTGAGAGATCTATAGGATATAGTTGCACGGCACAGCACTAAGAGTTCAGTTCTGTTGCAACAATAGAATAGATAGCAGCAAATTATCAACTCGCGAAGATTATTTTCAAATAAAATAGTGCACGGAGAGAAAGTTAAGGTTGCCACAGCAGAATAATAATGTTATTTTTCGCCCATCCATAGAAAAGGGTTATGGGAACCATAGTACTCTGGAAGTGACCTATATAGTTGCCCCAATTTTAGCGAGGTAGTATTTGTTTATATGTAATATATCTGTATGCATTGACAGACAAGAAGAATTTGTTAAAATATTGTGAACAGAATGTATAACATTTGTATTTTTTTCTTATTTACTTTTTTTGGTCAAAGTTCTTGTTTAAAAAATATGGAATATTACATATTAAAAATTAACAAAAAACAGTGAGATCCCTAAAAAACCTTTTTAAAAAAAAATTTACGCCAAGTACATAAAAAGTATTGGATGTTATTATATTGTTTTTAAAACCAAAAACGTTTTTAAATAATCAGTTTAAATATAAATTGTTTAAAAACAAATATGAGATCATTATAATTAGCCAAGTAGTTTATTATTACATATTATATAAATTTAAACTCGTATGCAACAAATAAAATAAAAAAAGAAGGAATTTCTCACCATTGTTTAACAGTGTTAAAAAACAAATACGAAATTAATGCAACTAGACATGTAATAATCTATTAGCATCAAAACAATTACATTTGATTGAAATAAGAAAAAGATATAAGATCAAATTGATATGAGAGACAAATAATAAAATTAGCATAATTAGCCAAATAATAAAATAAAATTTAAAATAAAACAAAAAATTTGTTTAAGAAACTTGGCGTAATGAGAATCGCAGTAATGCGCACTAATGTGTACATTTCAAAAACGGGCACGCCAAGTTTTTTAAAATGTGTAATATGTGATTTAAAACATAAAAAAGGTTTTATATACTTTCCTGATAAAATTTTAATAATAATTTTTGTATTTTTGCAATTAAATGTTCAAAAATAGTTAACATTTTATTGTTATTAACCCTTTAAGGCCCAGTGTACATAATTATGTACATTCACTTTGAGTTCTTCCCAAATGTTTTGTATTGATAAAGTAGCGTTTCTGTCAATATAATACTCTTGATTTGTTTTATATTGAGCTAGATTCTCTATCTTAATTCGTAAAACAATGATGTTCCTGCTAAGCAAGTCACTATTGTGATTGTTGATCGTAAATTTTACTCAAACGGAATCGATGCCTGGGCCTTAAAGGGTTAAGTATCTTATATATGACCTAAATCATAATTACATTTTAAAAAACAAAATGATTCAAATAGCACTTCATCCGACTCAAATAGCCCCACTGTTTTAATAAATCACAAACTTGATGCAATGACATATAATTATTTTTAAAATAAGAACTCTCTAATAGTGGTTCTATAATAATTAGCAAGTGTTTTAACAAAAGTATAAGGAGTATATGAAAATTGCTTTCAAGATTTTTAGATGTCTTGAAAAGTTTTTATTTGATTTTGTTTCTTAACTGACTTAAATAGCCCCACCTTACCCTAAGATTATAATTTCTACTAAAGCAAAATATATGTATTCGATATCTCTTTTTGCTTGGATTTCAGTAAAATAAGTAGTAGCAGCTTTACAAACGTTTCTTGCTAGTGAATAAACCAGCGTTACGTTGCAAATGGCAGCAAATGGCCAGATAAAATCGCACTAAAACGTTATTGTCATCAGTAGTATGCACGAAACTGCGGAATTGTTATTCTTATAGTCCGCTTTTAATCTTATAGTGATATATCTGCTGATGGAAGAGGGACAGATACCATCCTTCGCCTTGAACATAGTGTGGTCGTTCAACTTATATAACTGATGTGCTTATCAGGAACTACATAAAACGTGTTGCTTTATTATATAAAATTACGCTTCAGCATTATTTGCATGTCGTTAGTTTAAAGTAATGTCGAAATATATTGTGTATAGTTACTTCTTCAATCATTTAATTCTAAAGTGGAATTGGCACTGATTTTATAATATAGGTTTGATGAGATTTATTTGAAGAGAAAAAATAAAATACTTATAATTTTATTATATTTTTTTAATTTAACAATTTTATTGACAAATAATATTAATACAACAAAGTAATAATTTTTTATTAATATGTATTTTAACCCATTAAGTCCTAGGGGGCCCCTACACGCTTTTCTATTTTAAATCCTTGTAACTCGGGTCTTAATCAACATTTTTAGACCGCAATTGGCATTTAGGGATAAAAAGAATTGCTCTTTCCGAAAATCTAGTCGGCAATGGGGCAATCTATAACAAAAATTATGAATTCAAGGGGATGGAAGTGTGAAAGAGCATGAAAGATAAAATTGTAAAAAATTTTTTTTCTGTTTTTTTCTGCACTATAATGCATAATTTTTGTTATAAATCATTCAAATAATAATCGATTTATTGTACTCAAAAAGATAGACGAAATCATTTATTTGTTAAATATTTGTCAGTAAAAAGACATTTTTTACCACTTTCAATCTTTATAGCTTTTTTTCAGATATCCCAACGACGACTTGATTTTCGGAAAAGCAACTCTTTCTACTCCTAAATACCAATTGCAGTCTAAAAATTTTGATTAAGAATCGAGTTATAAAGATTTAAAATAGAAAAGTGCGTAGAGTTCTCCCAGGATTTAATGGGTTAAGCAAGAAATATATCTATTTATAACAAAAATAACGTTTCCTTTAAAAAGGATTGCAATTAAAAAAAATTATAAACATACTTATATTTGATATATGCATATTTGTGACTTTAATGAGATTTATTTTTTAAAAAAGGTATGCACAAAAATGGTATAAAATATTATAATTATGTCCTCCTGAAGAAAAATCTTTTTTATTTTTTATAAACAGCTACCACACACATCTGTAAAAAAAAGTCAGAAAAAGATTGTCGCGGTGTACATTTACTACATAAATATAATTATTCTATACAGCAACTAATATGTACACATTAGTACAATTATAAAATAACAAGATGAAAAGTTAAATAATTGTGAAAGAATGAATCTTTTATTTTGTTTCGAGAAAGCGCGATTTAAAAGTTTAAAATTTGCATAAAGCAGCAGCTGGCAGAGAGCAATCGAGTGCACACCGCGTTAGTACCTTCTGCAATTTTTTGAATTTTTTCACGTTTAACTTTTTACGTACGCGTAGAAGATACATGAAGCTATAATATTAACAAAGAAATTATATTACGCGCATGGTTATTTCTTTGAAAACTTTATGCTATTATATTCTTTGAACTAACAATAAGTACAAATATAAAAAATAATGTTCTTACTTATTTCCGTATATAATATCCTACGCGCTTTTCTTCACATTTTGCAAAATTACGGATCTTGACAACATAAATCCACATTTCCGCAAAGCCGCTTGCAAACGCGTGTTCCACGCGAGCTGCTATATCCGCAACGCGCTCGTAACTATGAAGATAAAAACCTATTCAGAAGTCCAGTTTGTTAAAGCACTCGGCGTGAGCTTGTATGTACGCGTGATTGTACGAGATGCATAATACGCATCAAAAATGCCAAGCCAAAAATTCCATGCAAAAATATACATATATCATGCAAAGACCTAATTTGAAAATAAATATTAAAATTTAGTTTTATCATTTTCCGTGTTTGGCATGCTATACATATGTGTATACGTAGTCGAAGGCTATCACGGAGTGTATTTTAAAATCAACGAATAAATTACATTTTCGAACGTATATATTACGATTGTTCTAATAAGAATTTTTTATTTAATTAATAAGAAATTTAATTCAAGCATTTATGGAGAGAGAGAGAGAGAGGGGGAGAAAGAAAGAGAGAGAGAGAATTGCAGCAACTCTTTCAATGTAATAAAATTGAGCATTGAAAAACGTGTCCAGTATTAAAAATATATTAAATAAACTTACTGTAATAATAAGTAAGCTTGCACTCTTGCAATTATATTCTAACTTCTTTTCAATCTAGATAGTTCTTTTGTCCTATAATATATATGAGCATGAATTTAAGAAATTTTGTCTATTAACCATAGTTGTGTTGATGAGAATATAATTCGTTTGACTTAGAAATTTTTTGACCTAGAAATTGAAATATAACCAAAAGAATAACCAATAAATAAGATCAAAAGGGCAAATGAGAGTCAGTGCGAATCTAGGAGCACAAATTATTATGAAATTAACATTTACAAATTACATGGATGAAAATGAATTTATAAATAATGTCTCACGTGAAGATTACGCTCTGGGTGTAACGGAGAACAGAGAATGAAATAACGATTTTTGCGCAAAAGATGGCCCAAATAGGAGCCGAAACGTTCGAACATTTATATCTTTTTACATTTTTTATTTATGAATTCATTTTCATCCATGTAATTTGTAAATGTAAATTTGTAATTAATTACATAATAATTTGTGCTCCTAGATCCGCACTCTCATTTGCCCTTTTGATCTTATTTATTGGTTTTAAACAGAGAGTCTTTGGTTTATTTTTATCATAAGAATAACGTTCATAAAATTTTTAAGATGTCATGTAAGTAACAGGAAAAGTATCATTTAGAGAGACTCTGATATATAACTTTTGACTGAGATAGTAAAACGTAACGTATCATCATTCTCATAACTGATGTGATAACGAGGGATTCTCGCATGTATTCACGCTGCATGTAGCTTGCTGGTTTGGATCTAGCAATTACAGTCAGCAATTAATTCTTTGTATGTTCGTATACCACTCAGCGGGAAAGAGAGAATTATATAATTTGTTGGGTAATATCGGCTTGTTTGCGTATTACGTTCATTTCATATCTTCCTCACGGAGATATTTCTTTTCAATGAGGTCCTGCGGGATATGACGGGGCGTCCGGTTCCGATAAAGCCGATAAATTTCCACGGCAAATGTCTTCTCCGATAGCAATTAGTATTCATAAAGTGCGGCGCGGCTCCCTGAGGTGGGGCTTCTGCTGAAACTTAATCCACCGTATTGCCGGACAAATGTCCATCGGTTAATCTAAGTGGCGCTATGCCTGATCTACCATGTATATCCATGCCATGTCATTACTTTCAGTGGCTGCTGCTGCACTATACTGTCGCCGTAACGACGGTCGCATCCGTTCCGCCTCATTTTTTTTTCTTTATTGCTCGTTCTTATACCGACTACCTAGGTCGCTCGTTAAAGTTTGCGCCGGTGCCCGTCTTCCGCAGCTTAACGCTCGCCGTAATAGAGATACGAAAAGCCCATCCACTTGCCGTAGTAGAGCCTCCTTTCAAGGATACGCAGAGATCGAGATGTCTCAGAATGATTAACACGTATCGGAAAATTTTCCGGCGGTGTGCGCGAGTACTACCCGCCGTTTTTCTCTCGCTTAAATCAGCGAGAGAGCGTTACGGCAATGAACGGTCGGGATTGCAAAGCGCGTTTCTCGTGATACGAAACGCGCGCCCCTATTCAAGTCCTTGATTGATCGGCGTATGTCATTATCGATTTTGTGTAACAACGGTGCAGTTTCAGAAAGAGAAGTTTTACAATCCGTGATTGTTCAATGTAGAAATGTTCCGCGTCTCTTTTGCGCTTATCTCCTATTGCGATAAAGTTTATTTCAGATGCTCCAATGCTGTCAAATTTCAGTTAATCCGAAGTTTTCGCTTCTGTCTGAGTCTCATTAACTTAATTAAATTGAACAATTTCCGTGAATAGTGTACGCAAACTGAATTGTATAAGTATTATTGCTATTTTTATCAGTTGCCGTTGCTTCTTTTTATCTTTATTGCACTATGTATCTACAATTCCGATCTACGATATAAAAGATATAAAAGTTACATTGTAGAGACTGTTGGAAAAGGAAGTGAATGTCACAAAGAAGATTTCTCGAATATTGAAATGTTTCTAACGTATCATCTCACATTGTTCTCTTATCGTTGTTTGACATCGTAAACTCGTTAAGAGAAAATGGCTTTAAAAGCTTTTCTCCTCTTCCACGGAGAGCTCTGAGATTTTTCGAAAGCTTATACGAACGCGCTAATTAAGTGGAAGCGTTTTATTCCTTTCGTACGAAAAGCTCCTTTTATAAAATTAATGTGTAAGTAATGCCCGTCTTTTGAAGGATATTATAGAATGGAATCATTATGTTACATAATAATAAGAGTATATCGACTGATTTTGAGTTAACGTTAAAGCTGAATACATGAATACGAAGAAATATTTCGATAATATTAAACCCTAGTATAAAAAAGCATAAGAATAATTTTTTCTAATAATCAAGTTACACTGAGAAAAAAGTGTTTTATGACTATAATTGTATAGTAAAATAATTATGGTTAGGAGGTCCTTTTTTTATTGTCAATACTACTATACTGTTGGTAATAATAACTTTATTTGCATAGTTTTGCCAATCATATTTTGCCAATCATGGTTTAAACAATTATAAAAATATAGTTGGCGCTGAAAATAACTATAAATTATGGTAATTGCAACCATTCTTTTTTCTCAATGATACAATTCAAATTCTGATCTAGACTCTCATTTCCTTTCTAAATTTATTTTCATGGATAATGTTTCTGTACACCGCTTAAATATTTTAATTGTATGTATTATCTTTTTTTTATATTGGAACGATATTCTGAAGAATGCGCAAATGCTGTGCAAATGTAAATGTTGCTTAATATACTGCGTTACATATATAAACTGCTTAAAATGAGCTGTAAAACAGGACTATTTAAACATTTTCTTAATGCCGAATAAATGTTGACTCATTGATCGATCGAATTGGCAGTCTTCTCGCGGATATTCAGCTTTATAAAAATAATGGTTTTCGCGTTTACGTCATATAGGTATATCGGAAAATCCTTCCTGAGATCCGCAATTACGAGTATATACGATAAATCGTGATATACGTGCAATTATATTTTTACGAGGAGCTCTTTAAAGTTAGCGCCGTGTCTCCGGGAGCGCATCTCTTACATACCAAACTCTCTTTCAACAAAAAGCAGCTTACCCTCAACATTTTACGACAGCCCGAGCATGTCCTGGCTACAGCGTGAGGCCGAATTGCCCTCGCGAACTATATCCACTTTGCTCGAATTTCAAGAGCGACGGTGGATCCTTAAAGAGGCAACTCCCTCGTAATCCCCGAAGCCGCACATTCGAGGGAGGCCTTAGACCGGGATATCCTTCACGAACCTCGGCTCGAATTCCACAAAGACGCGAACTGGCCGCGACTTGGACGCTCAATAAAGACACTCGTATAATGTCTTCTCTCAGCACGGTGATATACTCCCTCGACAATTTATTGGGACCTTGTTTATTGCAGTTCCAATGGTTTGATCGTCTCAGTGAATCTTCGATGAAGAATATCGTATCCTCAAATTTTGATATAGATATTTTTACTACTAAAAGAATTCTGTTATCGATAGCGAATTAATAAAACGTTTTTCTCCGATATCTTGAAAACTAAAATTTGAAAATATTAATATTATGCTGTATAATACAATTTTCCAAGTATTGTCATACAAATGGCAAATTACCATATACACGACAGATTAAAATAATTATTTGCAAACTCTATTTGCATATGGACAGCGAGTTACTTGCGAAATGCAGATTATCTATACGCATCTCCGCACGCTTAATACTATACCTTCTTTTTCATATAATAAACAAAGTAACGAAGAAAATGTTTTTCCACCTGCAATTTTACCCACGTGCAAAATAGCAAAGTAACAAATGTCTTTCCACATGCTTACCTCAGAATTTTCCTCGATTTTTACACGAGCAACTTTGCTCGCGCGAAAAAAAGCGTGAGTTTTTCTTGGATTAAAAATAACTGCTAATAAAGATAACAAAACTATCTTTAAATACATATTTAGATAATAAAAGATTATATATGTATATCTAAAAATTACTTTTTATATTTATTTACTATTTATAGTTTACTATTGTGATAGTTTATTATAGTTTTATAGTTTATTATTATGATCCACAAGTGATTGTTCGCGAGAAGGGCTTGTTTTGTTAGCGCAGGATGATGCATACACGCGTATTTTTTTGCTAAATCACAAACAATTTAGACAAAAGAATGAGCCCCCTACGTTGAAACATGAAGGTATTATTCACTGTCATGAAATATGTGGGAATTATTTACTATCTAAGCCGGAAGACAGAAAAATAGTATTTTGAGACAATCGGAGTTAAATATTATATCATACAGTTATAATATACTTTTAACTGAAAAAAATTACGATTTTAACACATTCGCAACCGCTGACGTAATTTTACGTCATTAAAAATCTACAGCTGGTTGCCGCTGACGCAATTTTATGTCATTTTATATTTATAAGAACGCAGATAATATTTGATTCGTATTTTTTATGATTACAGGAGTTATCTAACAATAAATTGATTTCAAGTTCCTTAAAATGAACATTTGAACAAAGTTAAAAATAATTTTGTTATATTTAATGTAAAAGTATTTCATTATTTTTAAAAAATATGTTAAATTTTAACATTTAGTTTTAAATATGTATAATGTTAATTTTAAATATATAATGAATTTTTAAAAAGTTCTTTTTGAATATTAATATTCCTATATTTATACATTAAAAATTTTTTCTATTTAGATTTGTAACATTTTTTTTCAAATTTTAAACAACAAGTGATTACAAGCATGATATTATAAAACAATTTTTGTCATTTTCATTTTCATTTTAATGCCAGAACCTTACGGCACTCAGCTACAGTTTTTTATAAATTGCGCGCGACATCCAGTTTTAGGGCGTGCACTAAAATCGCCGGCTGTGAATATGTTAAACAGCCAGTGACACATTTACAAAAAATTATTCCATTCAATTGTTTACTAAATTTGTATTTTTAGCCTGTTAAGGATGTCCAAGCATTACGACTAAAATGATGAAAACTTGCTAAAACCAATTGGATCTGTAGATTTCATCATAAAAAAAAATTCTGTCCAAGTTTGAGGCTGTTTAGGAAGCTTGTTACTGAGAAAATTAAATAATAAAATTACACGTAATCTTATAGAAAATTATTATATATCTCAGTGAAAAATACTGAAAAAAATATGAAATTTTGCAACTAGAACGATTAAGACTACATAATTGTCTATACCAATTTTTAGCTTAATTAGGAGACTCGTTCTTTTTATTTAATAATGTTTATGTTTAATGTTTATGTTTGTATTTATGTTTATGTAAATGTTTATGTATATGTTTATTGTCTCGACTCGCTTACATACGCTCAAATACAGATAAGAAGACTATGAGTGACACGTACACTATCGAATGCCATGCAAGGCTGCCAAAAATGCGAAAAATAATTTAACTCTTGAAACTGATCGTACATAAGCAACTTAACTTTTAGCAGGAAAAAAGTATCTGTACCGCCTGAACATCCTTAAAAATCTTCTTACAACTTATTGTAAAAAATATAGATATCTATGATAAAAATTGAAGAATCCATGAGCGTGCTTACGACGGCAGTTGACAAAGTTAGGCTCGAAAGTACATACGATACCTCCCTGAAGGGCATAACGTTAACTGCGTGTTCTAGGAGGGGTTTCCGCTAAAGCGTAACTCGTGCCCACACTCGCGCAATATCTCCAAAACTTGCACAATATCCGCGGGACCGGGAGGAGGTCCACGCGGATCTTCGAGTTTGCGTCTTCCGTACTTCCGTGAGGAGAAACTTTGACGCTACTCGGAGAAGAAGAAGTTCCATGACCCAGAGCGCTTCGTGCCTCTTGTAATATTCCGACAGACGCTGCACGCTCCCAAGAACATCTGCGATAGTGGTGTGTGGGGTAATGAGCGAGAATTAATATTAATTACGTGATTGTCAACGCATAGTTGACTCTCGGTAACTCGCTCGAGTACTCGTCGGAATCGTGCGACTACTCAAAGTCCCAGCCTTGTCGAAAGCGGAAGTTTGACTTTCAGAGATGTCGAATGAGACGGGAACTCCCGCGCGGATCTGCATGCCTCACACAGAGGTGTGTACTATCTAAATAACGAAGTAAAACACATCGTCTCGAATTATTCATTCGTTTTACACGTTCGGTATTTCAGAAAAGGATACGGGTGGGAGTTAAATCCCACGGTGGCTTCTATTCTCTCGACAGATTTGCCTACTTAAGCATCGCTGTATCTCTCTAGCGACGTTTGTTTCCTTCTGAACTACGCGTTGTTGTATACGTGCCTTTGCTCACAGTTATCTTCTGCCAAGTTAGAATAATGTAACGTAGCTCACGTTATGCAAATCACACGTACTGTTTGCCTCGAGTGTCTCTCGATGTTTATGTTCTTAAAACGCGTTCTCTCTCTCTCTCTCTCTCTCTCTCTCTTTCTCTCTACCTCCCTCCCTCTCACTCCTCATTGCGATGACTCGATGTCACAGGTCACAGTTCATTCGCGGCACGAAAACGTAAACCACTATCGATGTTAGCGCGAGTTGCAGTGACTTACCGTGACAAAGACAGGCGTTGACAGTTGGATCACGTAGTTAATATCATGCCTCTGCAAGGAAACGTCCTAGACAGAGCTAATGGCATCCCGTAAGCGCTTTCTTGCTCGACGCCGTCTGTCTTTCCGATGTTGCGGATGAATATCTTTGAGACATTCCAGAGTGGCGTAACCTCGTCGTGAATATTATGAGAAGCATGAGATGTCGCAAGCTACGGAATGCAACCGTCCACATAGATAATCGCGCGTTCGTCGATATGATTTGTCGAGATGTCACGGATTTTCTGATGTAGAGTAAATCGAGAAAAATAAGAGCTCATATTTAAGCTTTTAAAGTTTTCGTAAACTAATCCAAGACGATTATCGATTTCTATCTAGGTATTTAAAAAAATGTTTTTAGGAGAATACTTAAAGAGTTATTTTATAATTTTATAAATTTGTGAACAAAACTTGCGTAAGTTTTATTATAGATAAAAGAAAATTTATCAAAATTTTTGTTTAATAAAAATATTAATTGTTTACAATACACATATATAGTATAATATATGTGTATGTATGTGTAAATATATAGTATTCGCAAAATAGTTATTTTCCGTTTTTCAACAACAAGCCGTGATTCTGCGTAAACAATATTATGCCGCGGATAAAAAGTTTGAGAACAATTGCTGTAAACACTTTGAAAACTTTCTTAAGATTGTTATGTGAATCAGTTTTCAGATCTGAGATATAGTTTTGCTTATTAAAAATATGCCATTCATTTTGCAAGAACTTATTTACATTTTTATAGAAATTTATATTTGTAAATCACGTATCATTGTTCTAATTGAAATATTTATAATAAGTATTATAAAATAAATACCGAATTTTATATGTATATATATGTACACGATTATATACGAGGAATATTAAAATGTACATAAAAATGTTAGAACTTTTCAGAAATCGTTTTGATACAAACGCCACAATATAATAATTATTTTTTTATTTATTACATTTATTACATTTAAGAGTCCATAGGAGAAAATGTGAAAAGTTACATAATTTGAATTATAATTTACTATACTTATCTGTAAACTGCGACAAAAATATTGAATAATTTTGAAACTACATGCTTATGTGATATAAATAATGAAAACATATATTAATAATTAGTGAATTTTTACGCGCTTTTCTTTATTAAATTTTTTGCGCATCTAATTTTGTGTGTGTGTGTGTGCTCTGCTTTGAAGATATCGCGATACATAACTTTGTTTGGAATATTAGTGGCGCGTCTTGGAACTTATTCTACTTTTTCACTTCTTTTCCGTATCGTGAAGGCGTCAATGCGACGTTAAAGTTTTCGCCTTTCGGATTTCACGTGACACGAATTTGAAGAGTCGATTCGTGTGATACCGCATAAATGGAGTACGTGTTTGAGATTTCGTGTATACCACAAAAGACGCCGTTATAATTGAATTAGAAACTTTTATATTGACGATATTTCTAGATAAATTATCTTTTACAAATTATAAATTATCGTGTATTTTTGTGCTTTTATATGCAATGGTCATAATTTCCTCAGAAAGATCTCGGAGACGCGCGGTAAGCCAACTATTATTCTCCTTAAACTGTCGCGAGACAAGAAATATGAATACTTCGAAGAGCCTCGAAAATCCTCTTTCTACTCGTCGTTTCGCTCCTGCATTACTTCTTCATTCGAACTCTCCTAAAACATTCTTTCTTACGGGGATCTCGAGCCACGGGTACTGCGGTGCACCGCAGCGTAGCATTCCTTCAACTCTTTACTCAGTAACGATGCTGCTCCTCGAAGCGAGACATCAAAGTTCCCGCTACCAAGACGAAACGCTATGTGAATGCAAGCTGCCAAATGGAAGATCCGCACGCACGGCATCCGCACCGCGGCGCATTGCCGCCGCGACGGCTTGAGGATGCACGTTGGTGAACGCTCCGGCGCACGCTGGAAAGCTTCTGGGTCACGAACAAACGTTGGGGGTTACGCCCCGACTGACGTCTGCTCCGTTATTTCCAGCGCGCGTGAGAAATACACGCGGCGGAGAGGCAGAGCGGCGGAGCGGAACTTCCAAGTTTCTTTCCCGCCCCGCGGAAGTGTCTACGCAAAGAGGACTCGTGCCGTTGTAACGAGCAACCGAGACCCCGGTTGCAAATGTAAGCGCGCGGAACTTATCAAAGTAGTCGGGGAAATGGGAGAGATCATAGAAGCGCAGCTTTTCCACGTTCCCGAAACGAGCGAAAACGCGGTCTGTAGACCGCGCCAGCTGCACGCCCCCGGAAATCTTACGATTATGGTCATTGCGCCAGTTTGGACACCGTATCGCCGCTGTGAGTGCCGGGATAAGGCAAGCCCTGAAACCCGCTAGACCGTTAACGCGGTTAGACGGCGCTTTAGATGATGAAGTTACCACATCGCGCCGAAGGTGACGAAGTTAATATCGCGCGTCTCGGGTGAGATATCATGATCGCGTAGCGGTCTACTAATCCAAACTAGGTGATATTCTCGGAAATATCCCTGAATCTGGAAAATGGAATGTCTACCTTTCCTACATCGACTCTCGAGTTTCGGGAGAGAACCAGTTGGATTCGTCATATATGTTGATGAACTTGTTGAACTTGAAGATATCAAGAAAGTTGAACGCGTTCAAGTCACACAATGCTCGAAGTACGCGGCCAATCTTATGTAACTAACGTTACACCTATGGGACTGAATTCGTGCCGAAGTTTCAACTGACGAAGTTGACAGTATCTCTTCGACTGAATATCTTTTTGGTTCGTATTCTAGGCCAAGTTTACATTGAACACGCAATACGAGTTAAGTCAGCTGTTAGTGACTATTTACTTGACATTAAACGCATACGTCGCAATTTGCCGACACGATTTCACTTTGGTTGTGTGGCAGAGCTTACTCGGGCTTGTCATAGTACCTTGGTAAACAAGAACATTTGACTTTACCACGGCTTGTTAGATGTTGGATTTCCTTATTCGCGTTTACTTCCACAAAAGAGAAGCTGGTAAGATTGAAAAGTTGACTCGAGAACAGATAAACCAATAGTAAGAAAAGAGTGATGACCCAATAATCAGGAAGCAGCGAACACAGGGGAAATCTTTGTAAAGGCACAATGACGTTTTTGATCTCGATAGAAGCCGACCGGAATAACGCTCAAGAGAGAGCAGAATACGAGAACAGAGGTTTGCAAGATGTAATGTTAGCTCGCACGTGATTTTCCCGGTCATCAGAATAGAAGCGCCGCTGCAAAACGCCCGCCCGACTCCTTTCATTCAACGTTTCGCATTCGAAATTAGGAGAACTTTGATGTTCGCGTCCCTGGTACGTTGTCACGTTGCCGGTGCGACGGTGGTCTTCGAGTAATTGCGTCGGTGGAAGGTCGTTCTACGTGACGCCGATGGACGCCGCGAAGCGGAAAAAAGTGTCGGGACAGAGACTCGCAAGGGACGTCTCGTTTCTCTCTTGGATTTTATATTAATTTCCTCCTCACCTAAGTCGCTGGAACTACGACGACGCTGTGTAAATAACTCGTAAAAAATTCGATTTATTTCCGGAAATAGCGGTTAATTACTGAACAAGCGTTCGCTCTGTCGGGAGGATCGCGCGCGGATGTTCCTTCCTGCATGTTTCCGACCGAGGAAACACCGCAGAAAGGATGCGCTGAAAGATACCGCGGCAAAGAACGAAGAGCTGAAAGGAGCTTTTAAAGAAATTAACCCTTTCTTGTTTTAAAGAGATAAAATTTTAAATTAAAATATTAGCGATATGTCTCAAAAACGTCGAATCTTATCAAGACTTAATAAAATATAAAAGTTCAATAGAAGTTCAATAAAACACTATCGATGCGTGAATACGAGTGTTTCTTCCGCAGGATTCTTTGTCGTTGGCGATCTACACGCAATTTAGTTGGTTTTCTTAACCTGGTACATATATTTCCTGGATTGTACACTGTTACACGTTGATAGAGCTTTAGTCGACAGGAGATAGGCAGCGTGAAAGAAGATTCAGGTGAAGAGCCTGTTCGTCGAGGTGACACGCTCTAGACACACTCCTACGCAAACGAGTTCTGATATCTTTTGTTCTACGAGAAGAAAACTTTGGAGCTTGTAACAACTTGGAACTCAGTTTACGCCACATATTTCTTTAACGCAAAGTTGGAATTTAGTTGCACATTTTTTTTTACGCATATTTCTTTAATGCATAAAGAACATTAAATTGATTTATATAGTATTAAATCACTTTTTTTTAATAGCATCTATGATATTTATATTGAGAAGTTTTAAGTGATTTCCAAATTTGAACTACTGTATCTACTCCTAAAAAATTTTATTAATTATTCATTTTACTTATCTATTATGTATTTTGCCCTAATTTCTTTGTAAATTTAATTTATTAAAATATCCTTCTATAAAGGAAAATTTAATACATTAAATTCAGAAATAAATTGGCGAAATATACAATATACATATAATAAATAGAACAATATTTATTATTATATATATATTATAAATTTTTTTACTTGCCAGTTTAGGGTATAATTTAAGAGTTAATTAATAAGAGTATAATACCGAAATAGAGTTGTTAAATAAATTGTGCTGGGTAGTATGCTAAATCCGTACTCGTTCTATAAATATGTAATAATAAAATAAAAGGTATATTAAATTTTTATTGACTTTATCATTTATATGAAAATTCAGATTTGTAATTTAAGTTGATATATCGGTCACCTTTAAATGGAAACGTTTTCGATTGGTAGAAATTATTCGGAGAACTTATCTAATATCTTGCGATGTGATCAAGAAATTTCGAGATCGACGAACCTGTTTACTCACATTAATAGGTACTATCGGCTCCCTTCACGGTATGGTAGGATGATCACCGAACTATACCGCATCTCAAATAGCCTGATACGTGCCAATCGATTCTCATCTACCGCAAGTAGAATTGGACGATCAATACCTACTGTTCTCAGAGAGAAATTTAAATATTAGTAAATCAATCTCGATGAATTTATATATTTCTGGCATATCAACCATATATATATGCTCCAATAATTTTTCACGTTCGTTACATCATGTTATGCATAGTGCGAAGGAATTAAAAATGTAGAAATAAGGTATAAAAGATGTTCCAAAACCTGCACATTTTCGGAGGAAACTTCAATTTTTTTACGGTGAATTTATTAGCTCGTAAGAATTTATAAGATTGAAATGTTTTATAATTCAAAATTTACTACATTGGGAGAAAATTATTTGAACCGAAATTGACATACATATAATTGCTCTTGTTCGAATAAACATCAGATTAATTGAGCGTATTATATAGTTAATGCAATCAATATGTGGTTAATTCAATAGGTACGATTATTAATACAGTTGTAACAACAAAATATGCTGTTATATCAACACAATGGCTTGATTGTTAAATTAATAAATTATTAATCGCTTTCTTTGCAATGTATGCTTACATCGTATCAAATGTCTTTTTCTGTAATCTATCTGTGGGATATATTATTATACAAATTTTCCAAATAATATTAATATTTATCTATCAAAAAAGACATTAACACTTTTCAAATGTTTCAATATTTTTTTACAAGAATAACAATCTTTTTAACTTACGGACTGGTTTTTTTAAATTTTGGACTAACGTAATTCTCGTCTCCGACCGATGAATTTGTTTAACTCTCACATCATTGATCTTGGGGGGGAGGGGACTTAGTTAATTTTTTTCATTCGACACGCGAACAACCGTTATCTCGTAATATGTTTATTTCTAGCTTTGACAGGCCTCTTATTCTCCGAATTATTTATACATGTTCTACAACTTTTATTTCATTCTACTCTTTTTAATACCTGACGTTTGCTTTTTCAATTCTTTGTTCTATGTATTTAACGTTTCGTTATCATAGATGTATAATTGAAGAAGACTTAGTATTAGTCGAAACGTATTTAACTATTTTAACTATTAATTTATTTAACTTTTTATTGAATAAATCATTTATTATTTTTTCTCGTATTTAGCCCTTCCCTCCTTAACCAATTCACTGGTAATGACTCATATATGAGCGAAAAAAAAGTGCCACAACTGGTAATGACTCATATATAAGCACCATGAATAGCTCTGCCAATTTTCAATGGATTTGCATTAAACTTGATAAATCCTTATAGATAAGCTTCCATGTATAATACGAAATTATTTACTCTCATCAATTTTGGCACAAAATGTTGATTTCGGATCCAGCAGTTAACTGGTTAATTGCTTTACAAGAATAATCCTGATATACAAATTTAAAAGTCATCCCTAAAGAAAAAACTGTTTCAAATCATATTTTTCTAATCCTTTCCGAATAAAATGTCGCCGTTAGAACCCATACGGGCACGGATCAGATAGAATCGACGACACATATTGGCGTAATTGTACCTGTGACAAGAGGGCAACGGTAAAAGTCGCGTTAGGAATTTCCGAATACCTCAGCGGAGTAACTAATATTTCGTCGTTTCTCTCGTGAAACGAGCTCTCGACGTCTCGGTTCGCGTCGCAGCACGAAGACTTCTCGTAGATGCGGACCGAGACGCGAGAACCGTATCGCCGAATGACATTCGTGTTGACATCGTTTGGTGCTTACGTCGCAGAGTGCCGGTGAATGAGGGCGTGGGGGACGCACACGGGGGGCGACGACGGCCTTGAGGCAGGCTTGAACGGGAAAATATGGTGCACGAGGGCACGGGTCTATGGCACGCGGCGGGATTCAACGCATCGAAGTGGCTGATGATCATAATACATGGATACCGGGTCACCACCCTCGTCCTGTACATCCTGCTCAACGTGCTGGTGCGCACCGGTGAGTATAACCACCTTTCCGGTTTCCCCTACGGCAGAGTATGTTTTTCCGCGGGTTGTTTGCGCACGCTTCGTCCGTCGTCAAAGCCGAGCGGATTCCGGCGCTGCGTAAAGTAGAGGAAGCTTCGAGCGCTATTCGTATTGACTGCTTCCTTTTATTTTATCCACTTGACATTCGCGTATTCTCTCGAAAGTTTGTTCTGCAAATATCACACTTCTTTCAGTTTAAATATTGGATTAAAATTTTTTATAGCTCAACGGCTACGTGCGGATTATTTTAATAATAATAGTAATGTAAAACTAATCAGAATTAATAGTTAATGTTGCATTCGTCACTTATTAACTCTCCTGAAACTTAAAAGCATAGAGTTTCTTTTTTTTAAAGCCTGTATATACATACATACATATAGAGGAAAGTCGCCTATACTGACAGAGGTCTCCTAAACACCCCTTACTTCTCGGAAACTAAACATTGCACTTTGTTAATTCTGATAAAAACCTAATCTGCTTAGATAATTAAAGAAATGAAAATCCATAATTCATACATTTGTGGTTTGTTTCTAAATAAAATCAGCTAAAAACAAATTCTTCAAATGCGGAAATAAAATTCTTACAATCTTTTTTTACAAATTGCATAATTTAAACAATAGTGAATATATTATTGATAATGTTAGGTCATTCTACATGTTTGTAATTTCCTAAAACTGTTTTATTTATATCTTTCTCTTAACACACTTCTGAATTCTGGCATCACTGCCTACCATGTGCTCCTATGTCAGTTTTGGGGCTAAATTTCTCAGACGCTCATTTTTGGTTATCTTACGAAAAAGTTAATTATTGTAAAATACGAAACAATATTATAAAAACTGCCATCTGATAGAAGACACTTTCTAATTTGTATTTATGTTTAGCTTTTGTTTAAGAAATATTGTCCAAAAACAAAGTGGTATGACGGTATCGACGATCTTCCTCTATATGTTATATTTTATGAAATTTATATAGCTTTATTAAGCGAGAAAACTGTATACAACATTAAAATAATTTTAAGAAAAAGATGTTAAAATTTTGAGACATGAAAAAACAAGCGTTAAATATTCACAATAATTGCAGTTCTGAACGATAAAATCATTTAAGCAGTCATTTTAAATTTTGAATTTCATGATTTTTTAATCCCCTCAGGTACAAATTTAATTCTTTCAATTATTTTTGTAAAATCGTCACATTCGCGTAATAAAATTAAATTGTCTGTAGAAAACGGTTTTTTTTCGCTTAATACAGCTGTGTAGGTAGGGGAAGGCGGGGCATAATAGGACCACGGGGTATAATGGGATAGGGTCGATATCTCTTTACAGAGATGCTGCCATGTAATGAAATGTATGGAAATTATTACTCTTAGATGTCTCTACCTACGTGCTGTTATGAGTTTCCATATTATTTTTAGCTGAAAGATGCTAGAAATTATTTAATGCGTTCGCTATGCTCTCCGCGACTGAGTTACAGTTTCTTTGAGACATTTACATATGGTAAGCAAAGGTAA